>JACMZG010000009.1:407039-493968 GCA_018340805.1 Microvelia longipes
TTGTTGCGATTGAACTCATATTATCACTTAAGAAAAAACAAGAAGATTTGTTGTTTGTTTTTAAACGCGCATTTTGTATTTTAGTTTTTTTTGCTTAATGACTGAGCACGTTTTTGTATGTTTTAATTAAATTATGAAGGCGTTTAAATGATTATTTATTTAAATTGTACGTTAATTTAATTTTTAGTGTGTTTTCACTTGTCTTAGCCAACCTTCGTTTCATGCTACGCAGTAAGGATCAATCAAAATTTTAAAGTTGAAAAAGGTAGATATTTTAGTAGTTATGTACGTTGTGGAAGAGAATCAACAAGTGAGTTTACTCAATTATTTCGCGTTTTCAAAAAGTGGCTATTAGGACTACATCTGGCGCGTCAAGTTGATAGCTAAGTCATTTTGATAGGAGGGGGTTGAAAGGAAAAGAGGAAGTCTACTCGTTCTCGAAAAACACGGAAACTAAAGTGATGTAGAAATTCATACAGTTTGGGTCGGGGCGGGGGGACACAGTGGTCTAACTCCCTGGTTTTAGGTGGTTCCGAGAAAAACAGGAATTAGTTGCATCAACTACCGCACCGAGCGCTAGTTTTCACCTTGTTCCCTTATCACTATTGTTATCAGTTTTAAATCGATACTTCTATTTATGTTTATAAAAATGTAAACAAGACGATTTTTATCTTATTCATTGCCTTTTTTCTTTTTTAGTAGCTTATATGACAATTTTTTTAGAAAATAGGATAACGTGTGTTACGAATGAGACAACGAAGACGTAAATTAAATTTATAATTTCCCAGTTTGATGTTTGTTTACAAACATTTTTGATGTTTGTCTACAAATCATGGTTATCACGATATCAGATCTACTTAAAATTAACACAGGGTTTATATTTTTATAACATTTATGAAAATTATACCTTTAAAACAATTAATACAATTTTTAACATTGTTAAAGACCCTTTTAAATCATTTTAATCTTGGATTGAAGAAATAATTATTTTATATATGGGGTACAAGGTGAACCGACCTGCCACTAGTGGAGAAAGGGTGAACTTAAGGCAGGTCCATCTAAACCAGCTTATTCAGGGGGAGTTAGACCACTGTGTCCCGCGCCCCCACCCCTACTGTATGAATTTCTACATCACTTTAGAGTGCACCTTTTTTGCCAATGTGCACCTCATTTGTTGCTTATCACAATGGTTTTTATGAATGAAATCTTTGGTGTAATAGAACTATAGTGGAATAGAATAACAAGTGATCCTACTCCCTTAAAACACTACAGTCTATCGTTTAGTTTAAAAATCCCCAAAGGTCATAAGTATTTTGGGGATTGACCAATCAGAGAAACCGCTGCTAACCTTTCACTTAAAAAGAGAAAAAAATCCTTACCACAAAAACCGCTGTAGGGAAAAAACCTTCTTCCCAGCAATCGTTCACTTTGTTTGTGGCTCTTCTTTTGATTGCATCGTGTAGAAAACTACTTTCAAATTAATCTTAAAAATTATATAAAATAAAACTACACAAAAGAAATATAAATAAAACATTGCCAAGAAAATACGGGTAACATAACCTGATTTGTTTACATAGTTTTTTCCCGCTCCCTTCTTGCAGTGATTTTTTTTCTTAAGAATCAGTGGTGTCTAAACTGACCTTTCAAGAATATTAAACTAAACGATAATGCGAATTTTCAAAAAACGATTAATCAAGTTTACTCGATATTTATAAAAGAATGGCTGACCAACTGTAAAATATTTTGTAGACAAATGTGAAGTGTAATTTAGTAAATAATCTTACACGCCATAGTTAAAAACACAGGTAAACAAGGAATAAAAAAACAACATAACCTTTATCATGACAAGCAACAAGACATTTTCATAACCTCACTCGATTATGATAGTCTCTAAAGTAACCCTAGCGGCCAATATTTTCTTCGTTTGACATTTTTTTATATATCCCAAGCCTAAAATATGTGAGTATAAGATCACTTGTTATTCTATTCCACTATAAATAGAACACAGATAGGTAAATCTTCGGTATACGGTGCACCCTGTTATCAATACTATATATCGATATATTTTTAGTTACGCGACACGTAAACAAGAACTGAGCACTTAAAAGATAAGCAGCGTCGTTAAATTATTAATTATAATTAAAACATTAAAAATAAAACGATACAACAAATAAATGAAAACATTAACAACAAAAATATAATAAAAAACCTGAAAATAACAAACAGGAAAATACGTAAAAAATACGTGTAACATAAAATTAGATGTGGTGTATCATCGATTATTCTTATGAAAACATAGTTAAAACATTATAAAAACATAAAAAAAAAATATGAAAATAGTTATAAACCATTTTACAACAAATAAAAAAAACACAAACAACAAAAAAACATTAAAAAAAATAATAAAATATGTTCATAAACGTAAAAGAAAAGGCATATATCGATTATTCCTACGTCACATCTCTTAAACTAAAAATATATCGATACATAGTATTGATAACAGGGTGCACCGTATACCGAAGTTCATTCCACAGATAACATAACCCTATACGGAAAGATAGGGTTTAAGTAGATATGGTCTTCTTAAGTCATACCCTTATGATTTAAGTTGTGGGCTTCATCACTAGAGTCTTGAAGAGCGCTAGTAGTAAAAATCTATTTGCTCTATTCTCTACTTGATTGCGCTGTATTTTTTTAAACAAACAGTTGCTAATATATTAATAATATTCGCTATGTATTTTTTTCCTATACTTATGGTTAGGAGTTTAAACAGCACTGTCGTTTTCTTTAAAATTAACAATAATTTATTTTAAATGTTTTAGACTTAAGATTCAAATTTGCTATCTGTATATAACATCTCGGGTTGGCGCAATCGGATAACTTAAGAAAACACAAAAAATGTAACTCTCTGATTAGAGGTTCAAATCCAAGGAGGACGGTATGGGAATAAAGAGTGAAAAAAATTACATTTTTCGCTTTTTACCAATTTATATTAAATTCTAATTGAGCTTATTCGATACCATTCATCCATTGCCTTTCCCTCATTCTAGCAATGGAAGCGCATGGAAAGACTAGTTTGTTCTTAACAGCTCTATATTTGATTAATAAAAATATGTAACAGTTTCACTCTTGTGTACAGTGTTCTACTTAAGCCTTCTGCATGCTGTCAGTTATTGTTTTTTTTTAATTTTTGAGTGAAGAGAAACATTGTTTATCTATGCTTTTGCTATTATTCTATGTCTTGTAGCTTTTGTTTGATTTAATGCTTATTTTGTTTTGTTTTCAGGTTAAACTCTTTAAAATGAATCGACCCTTTGATAGGCTACATAGACTGAGACATGCTGATTATCTTAGAGCAAGTGAAGATGATCGACAGCGATTTAATTTCCATCAATTTATCGAAGAGAGGAGAAACTATATTGAAAGATCTCGAATTACTCCTATAGCGGGAGAACAAAGGTATGGGCGTCCCTCCCTCTTAGGGGATTACCCCGGAGATCCCGAATATCTACCGCCTATCAAAAAACCCCGTAGTCGCTCTGTTGGCAGACATCCCTACTATTTAGACAATCAGTCGAATTTTAACGCTTCTAACCAAATCAAGTCATCAACGGACGACAATGATTTAAACGTAGATGAGATTCAGAATGACAAGTCAGTCGGCGCTGACTCAAACACCGATAAAACAAATGATAAAGAAACTACAAATAAGGAAAAACTTAAAATTGTATATGATGACAATAAAACATCGCAGAACTCTCAAAAGGATTCATCACATGCATTGCCTCCTAGAAAAGTTGTACTGTCAGATTCTAGCTTTAAAATTTCCGCTGTTTTAAACAACTTGCCTAATTCAACGCCTAAGAAAGTTAATCAGGCTACAGAACCTTTAATGATCGATAGTTTTAATAAGTTTTATGGGGAGAGTATAACTGATATTGAAACGACCGTGGAATCGAAATTTGTTAAATTACCTATTTTAGAATGGAGCTGCGATGGGTATAATTACAACAGTATCCCTGAATATAATCAGAATAATATTGTTGGAGGGGACGGCATATCTATTGAATTGTTTTATATGTGTAAGTATTGCAAGATGTTTACTAACGGGTTGCAAATTATGCATCATTTGAAATCTAAATACCATTACGATAGGTACAAAGAATATTTAAGGACTGGTATGGTTTTGAGTTCTTCCGAGTCTGACGGGGAATGGGAAAGTGGAGCAAAATTTAGCCCTGAAAAAGTATTAAATAATAAAAATCTTACAAATAATCTTGAAATGAAGGAAGAGGCGGATAATGCGAGCGAAAAAAGCGAAATTATTTTAGATATTCATGAAAGTGAAGATTTGTTAAAATTACCCGATGTTGGTGGGAATAGTAGTTCGAATCCTAAAGCGAAGAATCGAAGTAGATCGAGAAACAAAAATAAGCGAAAACCAAGATTCAACCAGCAGAGGAATGACAATTATCGAAATCAGCAAAATTGGAGAAGAAGTAGGAAAAGTGATTTTGACGCGAGACGATCTAGGTTTAGTGAATCCCAAAGTTCACGTTCAGAGAATTCTTTTAGAGCTCCCAATAGAGAAAGATATGGGAAGGGAAACTCGCTGTTTGATAACGAATCTCGGTTCGATGATGTTTCCTTAAAAGCTCAATTCGAGATGATGAAATCGCGACTTAATGCCGGTGAGTTTCAAAGGTGGCAAACTGAAAAAAGGCTGGAAAGGAGAGATATAGATGATAATTTGTATAACGTTCACCAGGAGTTGGATTTTGATTAGTTTGAGATATCTATACTCGAGGAAGTGTTATATCCGGTACGTAGGTAAACATTTGTCTAAGGGAAGTAGTTAGTTATGCAGATTATGTAGAGTAATCAACCAATCAGCTTGTTTCTGTCATTGTTTACTCTCCAAACCCTGTTTTGACTGGTTTCTGACCCATGAATCCCTGACAAATACTGGTTTCTGATTGATTAAACAGACAATTAGGCTGGTTATTCAACCAATAAGATTTTTTCAGCTTATCAACCAGTCATGGTTGTTTGCGATTCAAAGAGATGGTTGTAAGGTGGCAATACCAATGGCGGGAAAACGAAAGGGTGATCTTATTTTTTTATCTTAGGATTAGCATGGGAGCCTTGAGAATTTCTTCTTTTATTTCTTTATTGTTTGTTAATTTGTGATAAATAAGTAAAAAATTAATAGTCAATCATCGGTGCTAAAAGAATTGCCAATATTTCATAGATAAATACTCCAATTAATCCAGGATTTTAAATATAGGATCAGGCTCTTATCATTTCAGACTTGGATTTGTCAAAATTAAAACCCAGAAATAATAAAACTTAAACGAATAATTTAAACAAACATTTTACAAAAAAGAGTGAATGTAGTGATCAATTATTTTAGTGAGTAAATAAAATTGATTAGCAATTAATAAATTAAAACACCATTATGGTGAAAATCTATTTAATTTTCAATTTTAATTAAATAATAAAATATCATTTAATTTAAATACATGTTTCACCTAATTTAAACAATATAATGCGATAAAAAGGTAATTTTGTGTGTTAGTGCAAACTAAAATTATTTAAAAGTAACATTAATTTACAATAAATAAAATAAAACACTATATTGTGATTTTAACCTTCATATCACTCAATTTAAATACTCGTGACTACCCATTAAAACCCTATTTTTAATTGAAATAGTGATTCTACTGAGTTCATGCGCCAAAAAATTAATTGAATTAAAGCACTTTGTGAAAAATTTAAATAAATAGTCGTCACAAATGAGAAAAATAAAAAAACCCCATAAGGACTTTAACAACGATCACCCTTTTGTTATCAATTTCTTATCAGCAACGGTGGCGCTGGTACTGACTTTAAATTAAAGTCAGTACTTTACTCACATATTAATGAGTAATGCTTGTATGAGGCCACAAAAAATTGTTCGGTGGTGATACGGTGGTGATTTAACCAAGGATCTTGAATAAAGGGGATGACACATTAAGGAACATTTCTGACCCCATGGAAGTTGTATAAGATAGAGGAATAAGAGCAAACTTACCTTCCCCTTGGTTATAATGTAAAAAAGGTGCCAAACGCAGGTTATGTAGCAAAGTTATCGAGTTTGCTTCGAAAATTTCTTCTGTGCTTCTCGTGATTGTTACAGTTGTGGTGCTTGTGCTTATTTAATTTTAATTTTTGGACCATACTTTGCCACTTTAGTGAGTGATAATTTAAGCGTGTTTTGTTATAACCTTCTCAAGCAATAAACAATGGGAAACCATTGAGAGGTAAGTTTGCCTCTAAAATTTAAGACATGCGCTGTTATAAGAATTGTAAGCATGCGCAGTTTGTACCAAGCATGTGCAGTTGGTTTTTGACGTGTGTTTCGTGTTGAATTCTCTCTATTTTTTGGTTTTCCATGGGGTCAATTTTTTGTATGGCAAATCCACTTAGTGTGTCATCCCCTTTATTCAAGATTCTTGATTTTACCCTATGGAATAAATATGAGTCTTTCCTTTGTCAAAATTAGTAACCAGTGACTTATGGTTACAAACCGTAAATCAACAGTCTAATTGGTCTATAAAATAATTAAGAAAGTGTTTGTTATTGAATGCTCCGCATGCTTTGAAATTGTTTATTATATATATTATATATATATAATATATATATATATATATATATATAATATATATATATATATATATATATATATATATATATATATATTATATATATATATATATATATATATATATAGCTTAAATCCTTATAAAGAAGTTTTAATGATTTTATTTTGCAAAATGAGTCTGTTTATTAATTTGTACATATTAATTAAAAGAATGTTTTTTTAACACCACGAAAAATTATGTTTCAATTCATTATAGTATAGCTCATGGTTGTAATCAGTTGAGATTGTGGAAAAATAATGTTGAGGAACCAATGAGGTTGGCCTAATATGAAATTGTCAGCGTATTTTAACATCTAGGACTTATTTCATTGTCGCCAACTGATTATAACAGTGTGTTATTCTTTAATACGATAGACAACTTAACGTCCATTATCTCCTGTAAGGAAGTATACCTAAAAGAAATCCTACGAAACAAAGTAGACGATATTACTTTTCCTCATCTATACCATAGGTATATAGGAAAAATATTGTATTTGCAATTGAATCCTAAACCAGAATTTCACCTGAATTAAACATTTCAGGTGTTTTTAAGACCTCTTAAGTTTTCGCGGCGAAAACTTATACCATCAGAAATTGGGCACAAATGAAACACCAGGTAATATTAATTATTTATTGCGATATTTCAATTTGGAATATTCAATTATGTAGACCAATATTACAAATAATGTAAAACTTATCCTTCCCCTCCCTCTGTTTCCTAATAGTCCTACTTTAAACTTTCTAATAACAAGTACAATGAATTGTTGCTTCTTGGGATATGTGTATACATATATATTATATCCCAAAAGCGACAATTAATTGTATTTCTTATAGAAGATATAAAGTAGGACTATTGGGAAACGGGTGGAGAGGGAGGGGGGGGGGTTGTGAAATTAAGTAAAAATTTTAAATTAAATGGAGGCGCCAAGCATAATGGGATGGGGGGTAGACTTTTAAAGTATTTCAATTGAATGAAGGCGCTAAACAAAAGGGCGGGAGAGCATTGTGGGAGGAGTGAGTTTTTTTCCTGTCTCGTGGCTACGCTCCAGTCGCATTAGCCTTCCCCCCCAAAACTCATCCAAGGTGCTTCAACATTACGTTGACAATCTCCCCGTAGGATTTATTATCTCTGGGTCTAATGGTCCAACCAAGGATCTTGAATAAAGGGGATAGCGCATTTAGGAACTTTTGTGATCCCATGAAAGTTGTATGAGATAGAGAAAATAGGTGAAAACTTACCTTCCCTTGGTTATAATGAAAAAAAAGGTGCCAAACGCAGGTTATGTAGCAAGGTTTTCGAATTTCCTTCTCAACTTTCTTCTGTGCTTCTCGTGATTGTTACATTTGCGGTGCTTTTTAAGTCATTTGTGCTTATTTAATTTCAAATTTTGGACTATACTTTGCTACTTCAGTGTGTGATAATTTAAGTGTGTTTTGTTATAACCTTCTCAAGCAATATACAATGGGAAACCATTGAGAGGTAAGTTTGCCTCTAAAATTTAAGACCTGTGCTGGTTTAAGAACTGTAAGCATGCGCAGTTTTTACCAAGCATGTGCAATTGGTTTTTGACGTGTGTTTCGTCTTAAATTTTCTCTATTTTTTGGTTTTCGATGGGGTCACTTTTTGTATGGCAAATCGACTTAGTGCGTCATCCCCTTTATTCAAGATCCTTGGGTCCAACCAATATGTTTTAAAATTCAACTAATAGAGCTTTAGTAATAATATCTCAATGATACACGTATTGTCCGACATTTTTCTAACAACGTTGACATTAAGACCATTCGATCTTACAACTCGTCGACCTTGATCCCCGAATTTTCTAGCACTTTTTGTTTATCATGAAAATTGTATGATTCAATTTTAAATCGACTTTACGCATCTCATTACAGTTTAATTTCAAGTGTTCTTACATAACAGTCCAAGTGTTAATTTGTTTCAAGTTCCGATTAGATCGACATCTTAAAAATTATATAAATTAACGAGTGTTTTGTTTTGAACCGTAAGTTAGGAAATTTTAGGTAATTATCACTGAGCTAAATGTTTCTTTTTGGTATTTCTGTTATTTCAAAGTTTATTGTACCACTTTTAATAGTTTTACTGTCTATAGTTGGTTATTATTTGTACTCTGTTGATTATTTGGAATTTGAGAGCGGTCAGAAAGACGTACGTATTTCAATTGGTTGTGTAATTTTTCGTTTGGGGTGTGCTTAAAAACGCAAATAAGGAATGTAAAATTTTTTTTTGGCAGTTGTCGTGTGAACGGGATAGAACACTGGGTTAAACCCAGAAACTCTCTAATCTATAGGTTAATAGAGATGGGGTTGAACCCCTTGTTCAACCCCTATTGTGTGAACAGTTGTGGTTGAACCCCTTGTTCAACCCCTATTGTGTGAACAGTTGGGGTTAAACCCCGTGTTCAACCCCTATTGTGTGAACAGTTGGGGTTGAATCCCTTGTTCAACCCCTATTGTGTGAACAGTTGTGTTCAACCCCTTTTGTGTGAACAGTTGGGGTTGAACCCCTTGTTCAACCCCTATTGTGTGAACAGTTGTGTTCAACCCCTTTTGTGTGAACAGTTGGGGTTGAACCCCCTGCCAAACCTAGAGTGTGAATGAAGTATTTATTTCTTATAGGTACATTGCTTTGGTGGTTTTAAAGCAGCTTGATCATTTATTCCCCTGTTATGCTATGGTAAATGCTACGATGATAACATTCCTTGGGTATCTATGTGCCGTAACGGTACATTGGTGACAAAGAAACTAATACTATTAGAGGGAGTATACAACAGCTCTTATCATCTTTGGTAGCTAGGTGCATAACTGTACATTGGTGACAAAGAGACTAAATACTATTAGAGGAGGATACAACAGTCTTATCATTCCTTGGGTAGCTAGGTGCCGTAACTGTACATTTGGTGACGTCATTTTTTTATTTTTTCATAATAATTACAATTTTCACGTAAATATACATTATGTTTTCATACTATTTGTTTAAATAAAGTAAAATGAATTTAATAAACTTATTCTCTCTGATGTAAGTTTAAATTTACAACCTTAATTTTATTACATGAAATGCTCGATGACAGGGGGCGAAATATAGTTAAGTACATGGAGTAAGGAGTGTGTTTTTTATATGTATTCCCTATAGTGTCTTTTAAATACATTATTATGGATAAAGGGAACAAAAAGAATGTTAAAAATTTTAAATAAGTTTAAATTATTATCTACATTGCATTCTTTAATTGTATGTGTTGATAAAGTGGTTTAATGTGACATCACTGGAAAAATGTCCGCTGTTTGTTAGAGTGTGTGCCTTAAAAAGGGGTTTGTAGAGGAGTAATCTAGTCTCTCTCTTGGGAGACTATTAGGGTAAGTACAGATACGACACTTATGGAAACTGTCTCACTTCCAGATCCCTTATCACTGTGTAAATCGGGTTCTGTACTCCCTCTAATAGTATTAGTCTCTTTGGGATACATTAAAACACCTGAAACGGATAATTCCAGTGACATCTCGTTTCAGATTTTTTGCAAACACAATAACTTTTCCTAGATACCTACGTATAAATGAGGAAGTAAAAATGTGTACCATTCAATTAATTTTTAATAAAGAATAAATCAGAGCATCTTTTGAAATTCGGTGTAAGTTATAGACAAAGTAGGCTATAATTCTTGTATTAGGCTGAAATCTTAGAATAATACATATATATAGAAGGAGCACAGGACCGTAAAACACTATGTAATTCACTGATAACACGAAAGCCGGTTGACTGGTGCACTTAAGTATGCTGCCAACCTGACAACAAAACATTTTAAATATTGTGTCATAAATATCCATAATGAAGAAAGATTGTAAAGAACAATATAATAACTTAAAACACCTGCTGAGTATTTAATAAAACTGGTTTTAGATGGCAAAAGGGTGGTGGAATACAATAATCTACATTTAGTTGACGAGGATTACTTTTTATATATAATTTTAATAAATACGTTAAACTACAATTTAAAATGCTTTAAATATTGTAATGCACCGATATTTATATTAGTATTTTATAAATAATCACTCATTAATTAATAATAGAACAAATAATTCAGCAACCGAAGTATTTCCAACTTTTTTTTTAGAAATTGTATATTGTTAGGGTGGCAGCATTACTTAGTTGCACCAGTGAACCGGCTTTCGTGTTATCAGTTGTGCTTCCTTCTATATATAGGTATTATTCTAAGGCTGAAATAGACAAGTTCAGCATCAAATATGTTAGGAGAATAAAATTGATTTTCTTTTAACATGCCCAGTCGACTCCAGTCTATAATTTATTAGTTATGAATACTTAATAAGGTTTCCTCGTTAAACTTGCCATCGCATGACTTGTTACTATTTGTCAAACTAATCGCCTCGTAATGTCAAATCATCAATAGAGCTATGAATTATTAAGCATTCTCCTACCTACTTGGGAATGAATTAAATAAGTAAAATGAAGTGAATAAGTGAATAAGTGAATGAAGTAAGACACTAATATTTTATATCTTCATTCCCCCCTTCTTTATTTTATAATATAACACACGGCTAAAGTCAATTGACAGCGTGCCAAAAATGTGTGACGGAAAGAATTATATTGGTTTAAACTGACCACACCTCTTCCTCCTCCACCTCATTCCAACCTCGGTACAAAAAATTACTTTTTCCTAAATAAAATCATAAAAAGGCAACACTGATTGCATTAATTATTCAATGATTGATTATTCATAAAATACTAATATAAATATCGGTGCATTACAATATTTAAAGCATTTTAAATTGTAGTTTAATGTATTTATTAAAATTATTAAAAGTAGTCCTCTCACTAAATTAGATTCTGGTATTCCACTTTCCTTTTGGCATCTAAGAACGGTTTTATTAAATACTCAGCAGGTGTTTTAAGTTATTATATTTGTTCTTTACGATCTTTCTTCATTAATAGATATTTATGACACATATTATAATAATGTTTTGTTGTTAGGGTGGTACCCCTACTTAAGACCACCAGTCAACCAACTGTCGTGTTATCAGTGGAATTACATTGTGTTTTCGGTCATATGCTCCTTCTATATTAGTATTATTCTCAGGCTAAACTAAACATAATAGATACAATGATGTGGTTAGATGTCAAAATTGTTTTATGATAAATTGTATTGTTTAAAAGGGTCAATTTCCTGTCGTCATGAATAAATTATTAATACTATTTGAGAGTTGTCGCGTAATGGTATTATAAATAATTTTTATTCTGGTAATTTTTTTTTAGTTTTTATGTTGTATGCCTTATTAGGTTTTTTTTTGCGAAATTGTGAGTGTTTTTGATCTTGGTGGGAATAGTGTTGGAATCGTAAGTGTTATTTTAAATATTCGCTTTAAGCTGGGGTTTTGAACCTTTGTACATCTTATTATTTATGAAATTAAGTGAGATGTCCGTTTAGAGCCTTGTGGCTTATCAGGGATAACCCCTGCGGGAACAACCTCAGGTGGGTGTAGCAACCGTTAATGTGTAACTGACTTTTTCCTTCTGTTTGTTAAATCTTGATGTATTTCTTAAACTCAAAGTGTAATCTAAAGTTGATGATATTTTATTTTTAATAATAATCGTGTATAAAATGAGAGCCTAATCTGGGATGTGAACCCCAGACCTCCGTAGTGTCTAAAGTTAGATTAAGATAAAATTAAACGACCAGTAAGTCTGGGGTTCACATCCCAGGTTACACTCTCAGTTTATATTAAGATTATTATTCAAATAAATTGTAGCCTACTTTTGATTACACTTGGAGGGTAACGGTTGTCATACCACCTGAGGTGGTTCCCGCTGGGGTTATCCCTGATGAGCCTCAAGGCTCTAGACAGGCATTATTATTATGTGATATTACTTACATTCTGTAGAGAGGGAAGTATCATTTACTTCGTCAGTTAACAATAATGTATACACTTCTTACTATGCAAGGAGTTGATAAACAATTCCCGCTGCAATAACCTACTTTACTGCATAGTAATGTACTTAGAATGATACTATATATAGAAGGAGCACTACTGATAACATGAAAGCAGCCGGTTCACTGGTGCACTTAAGTAATGCTGCCACCCTAACAATATACAATTATCTAAAAAAAAAAGTTGTCAATACTTTCGGTTGCTGAATTATTATGTTCTATTATTAATTAATGATTGATTATTCATAAAATACTAATATAAATATCGGTGCATTTTAAATTGTAGTTTAACGTTTTTAATTAAAATTATATTAAAAGTTGTCCTCTTTAACTAGATGTAGAATCTTGTATTCCGCCACCCTTTCAGCAGGTGTTTTAAGTTATTATAATTGTTCTTTACGATATTTCCTCATTAATAGATATTTATGACACATATTTAAAATAATGTTTTGTTGTTAGTGTGGTACCCCTACTTAAGTCCACCAGTCGACCGGCTTTCGTGTTATCAGTGGAATTACATTGTGCTTACGGTCCTATGATATATAGTATAATTCTAAGGTTACGTAATTTACTATTGTTGATAATTGTTTGTTTGTTTCAAGTTGACTAAGTCCCCCTTTTAAGTCAATTAAGAGAAATAAAGCGAAGTATAATGTTCTCATCTGGGATCCATGCGGTAAAAAATGTAATGGGGCTGTTTGCGGCTGCAACGTACAGTCGAGCAGCATCAGCTGTGAGTCTGAGCTTATTTACATAGCTTTTTGTTCCCACTAACCTGTTGCTGAGCTTATTTATGTAGCTTTTTGTTCACAATAACCTGTTGCTAAGGTTATTTACAAAGCTTTTTGTTCCCACTAACCTGTTGCTAAGGTTATTTACCAAGCTTTTTGTTCCCACTAACCTGTTGCTAAGGTTATTTACGAAGCATTTTGTTCCCACTAACCTGTTGCTGAGCTTATTTACGTATCTTTTTGTTCCCAATATCCTGTTGCTGAGGTTATTTACAAAGTATTTTTTCCACTAACCTGTTGATAAGCTTATTCATGAAGTATTTTGTTCCAACTGAACAGAGTAATAACTCTGTTCACAAGTTAATAACTCTGTAATTGAATTCTAATACTATCATAAGTCTTAGAATAATATAGTACAGTAGAGCATATGACTGTAATGAAATTATAAAAATGCTTCTCCTCCACCTAAAAACATTTCTAGTTTCCCCTAACTCCCTACTCCTTAATAAGATTGATATTCCCCTTATATATTTATATTCTCCTTATAATATATATATATACAGTCGGACCTTATATAACGAATTAAAGGTTCAAGAGAAAAATACGTTATATAGAAATTTCGTTGTATAGAAATTGAAAAAATAAATAACTCTGTGATATTTTATGATATTTTAATGGATATATAGGATGAATAATAACCTCACAGTTGCATATTCAGCAGTTTTCTTTTATTAGCGGTCCTGTCACAGGCATATTTTTGTCCATTAACATTGTCACCCACTGTAAAATTGCGTCATCAATGTTTCATACTTGCATACTCGAAACTTCTTTTTAAATCGTCACTCGTTTCGTATAACCTAAGTATAGATTCCCGATTTTTTAAAATTGTTGATATAGAACTAGGAGCGATTTATGCTTCAGAGACAAGTCTTTTGTTTTTGACTCCATCGTCAGAATCTTTTAATAAAATTGATTTTTTCAAAAAGGGACAGCGATTCCGTATTGACATTTTAATAAACTCGATTTACAAACACATAAAAAGTTTCCCAAACGAACTGGTCAGACCGAATACCAAATTAAAACTGAAAGATTTTTAGTTCTATGCTGTGTTAATCCTAATTTTCATAGAAAATTGTAAGAAAGAGTTCGCAAAATTAAATAAGGCAGGGAGAAATCAATAAATATATTGTTCTGCAGAAAACAAGAAGTGCGTTTTGGTCATTCCTTGAAAGTTTGCGGGTCTTGTCTTTATCTTTATTTCTGGAAATTTTGTTAGTTATAGAATTTTTTTTCGTTAAATAGAAACACTTTTAACACAAAATTCAAGGGAACGTAAAAAAATTTCGTTACATAGAGACTTTCGTTGTATAGAAGTTCGTTATATGAGGTCCGACTGTATGTATATATATATATATTATATATATATATATATATAAAATTAACTTATTAATTAAATTACTGTCGTACTATTTTTTAATTTAAAATAAATTTGAAAGTAAGTTCTTTTTATTTATCACCACATATATATATATAAATATATATATATATATATATATTATATATATATATATATATATATATATATATATATATTAATTATTATATATATATATATAATATATATATATATATATATATATATATATATATATATATTATATATATATATATATATATAATATATATATATATATATATATATATATATATATTATATTTATATATATATATATATATATATATATATACATACATATATATATATAATATATATATATATATATATATATAATATATATATATATATTATATATATATATAATATATATATATAACGTATAAAATATTATTTTTTTATTTTTTTTGTAAGTAAGAAAGCACCACTTGTCTCTGGTAAATACTTCATATTATATGCTTTAAAGTTTTAATTGAAGGTCAAAGTGGGTTCAGGCTCTGTCGACACCTTACATAGAGTGGGACATGACATTATGTCAAGTCGTCAATGATGACAGATGTCGAATAAAGGAACAGTTCCCAGATGTAGCATTGCATTTTGATTGTTTCAATTTTTAGGTGTCTCTCCCACAATTATATTTAGTGTATAAATCTTGAAACAACCAAATACAACCTCTCTATTTAGTGTTGCCAAGTTGAGAACTAGAAAATGTTTTCTCTTTGACATTGTGTTGGCAATCCTTTTATGGCTCCAATATGTTACTGGACGCTTAAAACTATTAGATTTATTACGAGTGTATTTATCTTGAAGTGTTCTCTATTCCTTATTATCGTTTGATTCCAGGTTAAAATAATGAATGACGATTATAAGAGCGCGTCTTCTGTCTATGACTTCACCGTTAAGACCATCGAAGGAGAGGAGGTGTCTCTAGAGAAGTACAGGTATTTGCCATGATGATAGATAATAATTTTTGCTTAATAATCGCATTCAAACGGATATGGTGACCGATCATTCATGTAGTTGATAGCTGTATTATGGTTTGAAGTTGGCAAGACTGATAAAAAATATTGTCGCTGAGATGACTTGTAAAAAAAATTGTGTGAAATTTATCTTATGGGAGAAATTTCAACAACAAATGATGAATTTTCATTGATTGTTATGGCGCCCCTTTGAGACTAAACTGTCGTTGTAATAATTAATAATACAGTCTATCGTTTTGTTTAAAAATCCCCAAGGTCATAAGTATTTTGGGGATGGACCAATCAGAGAAGACGCTGCCAACCTCTCACTTAAAAAGAGAAAAAATCCCTACCACAATAACCGCTGTAGGAAAAAACCTTTCCCGGCAATCTTTCACTTTGTTTGTGGTTCTTCTTTGATTACATCGTTTTGAAAACTACTTTCAAATTAATCTTAAAATGATATTTTAAAATAAAACTACACGAAAGAAATGTAAAAAAAAACATCACCAAGAAAATACGGGTAAAATAACCTGATTTGTTTACACAGTTTTTTCCCGCTCCCTTCTTGCAGGATTTTTTTTTTCTTAAGAATCAGTGGTGTCTAAACTGACCTGTCAGTCCTTTTTTATTAAAATTTATTGAAAATAAATTGATGAAGAGCTTTCGCCCAGGAATCCTGAGCTTCTTCAGTTCTTAAAATAACAAAATGAGAAAGTTAAAAATGATAAAATTTTGAATGTTTTTTTATGTCACGTGTCTAACTAAGTAAATAAATTTAAATGAAATTAGAAAAAGGTAAAGAAAAATTAAGAGTTTAAGATAATATTATAAAATACTGCTAAGATTGTTAATGTCTGTTTGTTCATACTGTCTTTGTCAGCTTTTATATAGAGCATTTCTAAAAATTTCCGTTTGTCTGTATGTGTTTCTGTATGAAGTATAAGGCAGTTCTCTTGGTCTGGTCGGTGGTCAAGTTTTTTAATTTAATTGATATATCTATCTACTATTAATTATTTATTTTCATTATGAATTCCTTATTTCTTTTTTTTTAAAATAATTATAATGTATAAATTTGGGGAACTGTATTTCTGAGGACGAGCGAAGCGAGCCTGAAGCAGGGAGGATGAGCTTAGCGAATCCGATGTTATGAGGAAAAGTTCCGAGGTACCCCGTACCCGATTTTTTTCTTTCCAAAGTTTGCCGTTTCTATTAAAACAGCTGTTTTTAGCGAATTTTCATTATGAAAATGACGCTAATGAGGTTGTTCGGATGGCGGAAGTTGAGGGTGGGAGTGATCGGAATCGGTTCCTATTGGCTTCCTGATAACAAAAAAATATGTCTGAAAAAAGTTTATATATATATATATACGTATATGTATATACGTATATATATATATGTACGTATGTAAGAGTTTCTACCCTTTCGTAGGGCGAACGATAACTCTTGAAGGCGTTCTCAAATTGAAACGAAACTTTGCAAATCGCGAGATGTTGTGGAGGTTACGAGGCCTATTGTTTATAAAAACATTATGACGTCATCAATCAAAATTATGACATCATGAAAAAACAATTTTTTTGAAACTTAAAATGGCTTTTTAAAACAAGGTATTTCGTGTTTAGGTAGAACGGCTAGCTGAATCGATTAAGACCAATTTCAGCTGAATCGAACCATCACAAATGGCACAAATGGTGTACATATATATATATATATATATATATATATATATATATATTATATATATATATATATATATATATATATATATATATAAATATATATATATATATATTATATATATATATAATTTTGTATATATGTATACGTCTAGGTCAAAAGACTCGTACGATATATCTTGGGTTCAGTAGTGTTAGAGGTTGGGGATATAGTATAAAAGAGGGGCCTCTACCTCTTGCTCCATCCTGGTAAGCCTACTGTCCCAGAGAGACAGGACAAAAATGGCTTCCACTGAATCCACGCCCGAGCTAAGCAGGCCTGTAAAGAGGAAGACCTCGAAGTAGTCTTCATATGGTCGAAGCGGCTACGGGCCGAAGGCCCGTATTTCATGTAGACAGATACAGCGCAAGGAGTATAAAACTCCCTATTTGTTACTTGTTGAAACTATGCTTGAACTGTTATTCACATTACAATTTTCAAATGATTGTAGGGGACACGTGCTATTGATAGTGAATGTTGCGTCAAAATGCGGATTAACGCCGACCAATTACCAGGAGTTGGTAGAACTGGATGAGAAGTACCGAGAGAGTAAAGGATTAAAGATTCTGGCTTTCCCTTGCAATCAGTTTGCAGGACAGGTAATATTGTCACTACTGCTTTTAACATCTTGAGAATGAGCGTGAATGGAGTTCATCATAAATAATTAAATGAAAAGTCTTTCCACAAAATAAAAAACTTTATTGGCCAAGCGCTTTCAACCTAGCTGGAGGCCATTCAGTGCAAAACCTAACAAATAAAACTTTATTGGCAAAGCGCTTCAACCTAACTAGAGGCCATCATCAGTGCAAAACCTAACAAATAAAACTTTATTGGCAAAGCGCTTTCAACCTAACTAGAGGCCATCATCAGTGCAAAACCTTAACAAATAAAACTTTATTGGCAAAGCGCTTTCAACCTAGCTAGAGGCCATCATCAGTGCAAAACCATTGAAGAAATAAAAGGAAGACGAGTAAGTCTATGATTTAGCTTTAGATATTAGATTCAGACTCCAAGACTTTAGATATTAGATCAGACTCCAAACTTTAATATATTCAACTCTAATATCTAAAGTTCTGGAGTCTGAATCTAATCTAAAGCTAATCATAGACTCACTTGTCTTCCTTTTTATTTCTTCAATGGTTTTGCACTGATGATGGCCTCTAGCTAGGTTGAAAGCGCTTTGCCAATAAAGTTTTTTTATTTTGTGGAGACTTTTCATTTAATTATTACTGCTTTAAGTTTTTTACAAGGATCTTGATTAATAGGGATGACGCATTAAGTCGATATGCCATTTAACAAAGTTAAATTTGTTCTTCATCTCAAAACATGTAACTCATTCAACATGATTCATTTTAATTGACTTAGCAAGCACTATAGTTAACTAAAATCACAACAAACAAGCACAGAAGAAAGTTATTATATTTATTAGTACTCAAAAATTCACACCGGCAGGGAAAATCGCGTTTTTTAAGAGTTTTCCCTCACCTCATGGAAAATGGTACAGGGGGTGGAAGGGCGGCATCAGAAAGAGGAGACATAGGCCTACAATCGTAGGACTCGAAATGTCGAAACTCAGTTTTGGCATTTTCCGGTAGGCCAAAGTTAAGGTTCCGAAACGGAAACGAGTTCAAATTACAAAGGTGCGTGGATCCGTGGAATTCAAAAAAAATTCCAATGGTGTCGGTTCACCAACGTAAAGTCAGCACACGTCCCTGCTGACATGATCTATCTATCTCTAATAGTGACCCCGCAAAAGGAATGCAGGAAAATGTTGTAGTCTTATAATTGTTACATAGCCTTTGTTTCATCCTTTTTTTGTATATATATATATATATATATATATATATATATATATATATATATATATATATATATATTATATAATATATTATATATATATATATATATATATAAATTATATATAATATAATATATATATATATACAATAGAAAAATGCAACAGTATGAAAATATATTTTTGTAGTTGGGAGCTACGATGATAACAGACAGACAGTCTGTACTGTGAAAACCACTCACGAGGTCTTATAAGCATCTGAAACTCATAATTCAGCTGAAACCCTGGTTTTGAAATTTTGGCAAAGACAATACTTTTCCTATATATATATATATATATACTTACGGTATTAATGGGAAAAAATAAAAAATGTTAAATATAGTGGATGTTGTTTAGGAACCTGGTAGCAACGAAGAGATAGTTTGCTTCATGAAGAAGAAGAATGCTCTGTTTGACACGTTCGAGAAGGTCAAAGTCAATGGGAATGATGCTCATCCGCTGTGGAAGTACCTGAAGCACAAGCAGGGAGGACTTCTTGGCAGGTAACTCACGTACCCATTATACCTTACCATATGATTTTGATAACTTTGTGGGCTTATAAAACTTTTCACCGTTGTGGGACAGAAAAATTTCTGATGTTGGTGAAAATATCATTTTATTATTATTATTATTATTATAAACGATCAATAACAAATAGCAATTATTGAAATATTGTTATTTAAATTAAATAAAAATTAAACAAATATAAAATAGTTATTTATGCCCTGGCTGAGAAGTGAATTTTTCCCGATCGCTTCGCTCGTCGTAAAGAATCTAATTGCCGTGACAATAAAGACATCTCAGTCGCATGCATACACTGTTTGTTTTGAGGTAGCACTCATTAAATAAACTTGCACTATATACTTAATTGAAAAAAAAAAACAAACGTCCAATTAACTCCATATACGTCGTCCATTGAATTCATCCATAACTTCACACTTTAACTCAAAAATGTAAAAGCTTTACAAATAAACACTCAAAAATTGTCAATTAGAAACACCTTTTAAAAACAAAAAAATAGTCTACGACAAAAACATAAACAAAATGACGTTTTTAAAGAACCTCATGAAGGTTTACACAGATTGTTTTTTTTGAACACGCTACATTACAGTAATGGCGGCAATATATGAATTAATTTTACGTCCTAGGAGTTTTTTTTACATTCATTATTGTCCTCGGAGATGAAAAGTACTAAATAACCTCCTATAACAATAATGATTGGCTTCTCATCCTAAAAACGGTCCAATAAAGTGCTCAATTACGTACTACCTCAAAAACAATTTTATTCTTGTTTCCTTTCATTACTAGTCAAAATTGTAAATCATTCTATAGTTATTTTCTATAGATACAACCTTAATGTTAAGCCCCGGCTAGATCTTTGTTAGTTGTAGTTTATTCTTCAATAGTATACACAGCTAGCTATGTTAGATACCTTATCTGTTTCTTTCGTTTAACGGCTTTAGTTTGTTATTAACACTTTCTGATGAAGACGTAATCATACGGTCGAAAGCTTAAATGTTGTTTTTTTATCATGACCAAAACCTCATAACTTTTTACTATTATTATTATAGTTATAGTGCATACAGACTTATGTCCATAAATTGCACAGTCAGACTTAAAACTAGGTACTAATATAAATTATTATCACAGAAAATATTCATTCCAGAAGACGCAATATTGTTTCTTAATAAAGCTATTGATGAGCAGAATGGTCTATAGAAGAGCAGAAGTGTTGAACAACTTCATGGCTTGTGTCATGGTGCTGCTATTTCTATAGTTGGTTCTGTCGTAGTCAGAAGCAAATAGATGTTGACTGCGTGAATTTCTGCTGGGTACTCTGATGTTACACATGGCTAGCAACTCAGGCACATCATGTATGCCATTTATAACCTTGTAAAGAAATACAATTAGTGATTCCACTCTCCTTTCTAGTAGAGATTCCATGTTAAGGTTGTTAAGCCTGTCATCATAGCAAAAAAGTAGAGAGTCCATTGTTGGGGTGTCCAGCAAATAATTAGTGAATCTCCTCTGAGTCCTCCTAAGGATATTATATGAGTTTAGCTTGAGGAGACCAAACGCCAGCAGTACTTAAGTAAATTCCTCACTGGTGCATTAAACAGAACTATTCTGGTTTAGAGTCAGTGAATTCCTTAGAAACACGAACAATGAATGTATTATATTCAAAGAGACTAATACTATTAGAGGGAGAATACAACAGTTCTTATCATTCCTTGGGTAGCTAGGTGCCGTAACTGTACATTGGTGAGAAAGAGACTAATACTATTAGAGGGAGAATATACAACAGTTCTTATCATTCTTGGGTAGCTAGGTGCCGTAACGTACATTGGTGAGAAAGAGACTAATACTATTAGAGGGAGAATACAACAGTTCTTATCATTCCTTGGGTAGCTAGGTGCCGTAACTGTACATTGGTGAGAAAGAGACTAATACTATTAGAGGGAGATACAACAGTTCTTATCATTCCTTGGGTAGCTAGGTGCCGTAACTGTACATTGGTGACAAAGAGACTAATACTATTAGAGGGAGAATACAACAGTTCTTATCATTCCTTGGGTAGCTAGGTGCCGTAACTGTACATTGGTGAGAAAGAGACTAATACTATTAGAGGAGGATACAACAGTTCTTATCATTCCTTGGGTAGCTAGGTGCCGTAACTGTACATTGGTGAGAAGAGACTAATACTATTAGAGGGAGAATACAACAGTTCTTATCATTCCTTGGGTAGCTAGGTGCCGTAACTACATTGGTGAGAAAGAGACTAATACTATTAGAGGAGGATACAACAGTTCTTATCATTCCTTGGGTAGCTAGGTGCCGTAACTGTACATTGGTGACAAAGAGACTAATACTATTAGAGGGAGGATACAACAGTTCTTATCATTCCTGGGTAGCTAGGTGCCGTAACTGTACATTGGTGAGAAAGAGACTAATACTATTAGAGGGAGAATACAACAGTTCTATCATTCCTTGGGTAGCTAGGTGCCGTAACTGTACATTGGTGACAAAGAGACTAATACTATTAGAGGGAGGATACAACAGTTCTTATCATTCCTTGGGTAGCTAGGTGCCGTAACTGTACATTGGTGAGAAGAGACTAATACTATTAGAGGGAGAATACAACAGTTCTTATCATTCCTTGGGTAGCTAGGTGCCGTAACTGTACATTGGTGACAAAGAGACTAATACTATTAGAGGGAGAACAACAGTTCTTATCATTCCTTGGGTAGCTAGGTGCCGTAACTGTACATTGGTGACAAAGAGACTAATACTATTAGAGGGAGAATACAACAGTTCTTATCATTCCTTGGGTAGCTAGGTGCCGTAACTGTACATTGGTGACAAAGAGACTAATACTATTAGAGGGAGAATACAACAGTTCTTATCATTCCTTGGGTAGCTACCGTAACTGTACATTGGTGAAAGAGACTAATACTATTAGAGGGAGGATACAACAGTTCTTATCATTCCTTTGGTAGCTGGTGCCGTAACTGTACATTGGTGACAAAGAGACTAATACTATTAGAGGGAGGATACAACAGTCTTATCATTCCTTGGGTAGCTAGGTGCATAACTGTACATTGGTGACAAAGAGACTAATACTATTAGAGGGAGGATACAACAGTTCTTATCATTCCTTGGTAGCTAGGTGCCGTAACTGTACATTGGTGACAAAGAGACTAATACTATTAGAGGGAGGATACAACAGTTCTTATCATTCTTGGGTAGCTAGGTGCGTAACTGTACATTGGTGACAAAGAGACTAATACTATTAGAGGGAGGATACAACAGTTCTTATCATTCCTTGGGTAGCTAGGTGCTGTAACTGTACATTGGTGACAAAGAGACTAATACTATTAGAGGGAGGATACAACAGTTCTTATCATTCCTTGGGTAGCTAGGTAACTGTACATTGGTGACAAAGAGACTAATACTATTAGAGGGAGGATACAACAGTTCTTATCATTCCTTGGGTAGCTAGGTGCCGTAACTGTACATTGGTGACAAAGAGACTAATACTATTAGAGGGAGGATACAACAGTTCTTATCATCCTTGGGTAGCTAGGTGCCGTAACTGTACATTGGTGACAAAGAGACTAATACTATTAGAGGGAGGATACAACAGTTCTTATCATTCTTGGGTAGCTAGGTGCCGTAACTGTACATTGGTGACAAAGAGACTAATACCTTAGAGGGAGGATACAACAGTTCTTATCATTCCTTGGGTAGCTAGGTGCCGTAACTGTACATTGGTGACAAAGAGACTAATACTATTAGAGGGAGGATACAACAGTTCTTATCATTCCTTGGGTAGCTAGGTGCCGTAACTGTACATTGGTGACAAAGAGACTAATACTATTAGAGGGAGGATACAACAGTTCTTATCATTCCTTGGGTAGCTAGGTGCATAACTGTACATTGGTGAAAGAGACTAATACTATTAGAGGGAGGATACAACAGCTCTTATCATTCCTTTGGTAGCTAGGTGCCGTAACTGTACATTGGTGACAAAGAGACTAATACTATTAGAGGGAGGATACAACAGCTCATCATTCCTTGGGTAGCTAGGTGCCGTAACTGTACATTGGTGACAAAGAGACTAATACTATTAGAGGGAGGATACAACAGTTCTATCATTCCTTGGGTAGCTAGGTGCTGTAACTGTACTTGGTGACAAAGAACTAATACTATTAGAGGGAGGATACAACAGCTCTTATCATTCCTTGGGTAGCTAGGTGCTGTAACTGTACATTGGTGACAAAGAGACTAATACTATTAGAGGGAGGATACAACAGTTCTTATCATTCCTTGGGTAGCTAGTGCCGTAACTGTACATTGGTGACAAGAGACTAATACTATTAGAGGGAGGATACAACAGTTCTTATCATTCCTTGGGTAGCTAGGTGCCGTAACTGTACATTGGTGACAAAGAGACTAATACTATTAGAGGGAGGATACAACAGTTCTTATCATTCCTTGGGTAGCTAGGTGCCGTAACTGTACATTGGTGACAAAGAGACTAATACTATTAGAGGGAGGATACAACAGTTCTTATCATTCCTTGGGTAGCTAGGTGCCGTAACTGTACATTGGTGACAAAGAGACTAATACTATTAGAGGGAGGATACAACAGTTCTTATCATTCCTTGGGTAGCTAGGTGCCGTAACGGTACATTGGTGACGTCATTTTTTTATTTGTCATAATAATTACAATTTCACGTAAATATTACATTTTTTCGACTATTATGTTTTAAATCAAGTAAAATTAATTTAAAATAAGTTTTAATTATTATCTAATGCATGTATTCTTTAATTGTCTGTGTTGTATAAAGTGGTTTAATGTGGCATTACTGAAAAATGTCCGCCGTTAGTAGAGTGCATGCTACAATAGAAGTTGTAGAGGGGTGGGGGAGTATCTAGTCTCTCTCTAGGGAGACTATAGTAGGGGTAAGTACAGTTACGGCACCTATGGAAACTGTCTTACTTCTAGACCCCTTATCACTGTGTTAATCGGGTTCTGTACTCCCTCCAATAGTATTAGTCTCTTTGATTATATTATACTACTAGACTCTGAAATGAATCTGTTTTTTACGGATTCGGATAAGTGACTATATTTAATGGTGAGCAAAGTGAGTCAGTAAAAGAAGCTGAGGAATAAAGGGATATGTGGTACCTCGGAATTCGTCCTTATTACATCGTACCTACGCTCATCCTCTCTACTTCCGACTAACTTCGCTCTTCTTCAGAATATGTAGTAATATGGGGGGGGGGATTGGTAGTATCTTCAAGGCAAGAAGGCCACGTTGTTGGACCCTTTTTGCCAGCTCCCTAAGATAGTTTTCTACTCCTTTTAATTTCAAGTGTAGGTATAGTTCATCTAATCTAGACAGAAGAGCCGTGAAGTTCTATGGTTCCTCTCATGCTATTTTCAAGCAATCATACATATTTTCACTGACTATTATAGTCTAGTGAAAACTAGAAAAACACGTGCCCTTGCTGTTAAACCAGACCTCTACAAACTTTAAACTACAAGGCAGACACGCTATAGTATTATAATGAATCTACTATGAGGGTCCTAAATTTTGCCTATACCCAGTTTCATTTAGGGTAAGGGATCTTTAACGAGTACCTGACAACGCACAGGCTCGAGACCACCGGCTTTACGTCCCTTCTGAAGGACTGTTGTATGCAGAATTTTTATCCCTGGTCATAAAAATCCCAGAGGCCCTTGCTGGGATTGAACCCATGACTAAATAAACTCGGAAGTTTAAAGTCCATTCATTCAGTGTATTGGCCGCGCACCTTAACCACTACACCACAGATGACTCTTCCTCAGAATATACAATTTGCCAAATTTATATTGCAGCACGTCTTCGAACTTGCTTCACTTGTCCTCAGATAGTAAACACATCTGTTTCATTCCCAGCAGTCACCCATCCAGGCACTGAACACGCTCGATGATGCTTAACTTATATGAATTAACAAAAATCTTAGATATACTAAAATGAAATTTTTTATACTTATTTATTAAGTTAAGGTATACACTTGTACTAAATTTTAACTCAATTGGATCATTTCCCGATTTTTTACCATTTTTTTAAAAATCATACACATTTAATTTGAAAAAAATTAAACTAATGTTAACAACGAGATGAAATTTGGCGCATATGTTAGGTCTTATACATGGCTACAACAGTGCTAAATCTCAAATAAATTATTTAGCGTTTTATGATTTTTCGAAATTTTTTCTGTCATCATTGCAGGTTAATGACGTCATAAAAAAATTGTTTTCCAAATTGCACCATTACTCCTATGTATAATTAATTTTTTTTGAAGACTGCAGTCCTAAATAATTAGTTATTTATGCCATAAGGCTGAGAAGTGTGTCTTTATGTCACTGCAATTAGATTTACCGACGAGCGAAACGAGTCGGGAAAAATTGCCAAGACATAAAGACATTCTCAGCCGGATGGCATACACTATTTTTTTTGAGGTAGCACTCAATAAATAAACAGCGCTATATACTTAATTGAAAAAAACAAACGTCCAATTAACTCCGTATTATCGTCGTCATTGAATTCATCCATAGCTTCACACTTTTACTCAAAAATGTAAAAGCTTTACAAATAAACACACAAAAATTGTCAATTAGGTAGAACACCTTTTAAAAACGAAAAAAAATAGTCTACGAACAAAAACAGAAACAAAATCATTTTAATCTCTTCTCTATGAACAAAATGAACGTTTTTAAAGAAATCTCATGAGGGTTTTACACAGATTGTTTTTTTGAACACGCTATATTACAGTAATGGCGGCAATATATGAATTACTTTTACTTCCTAGGAGTTTTTTTACATTCATTATTGTCCTCGAAGATGAAAAGTACTAAATAACCTCCTATAACAATAATGATTGGCTTCTCATCCTAAAAACGGTCCAATAAAGTGCTCAATTACTCAAAAATAAAAATAAAAAAGTGCTCAATTTAAAAAAAAAATAATTTATTTAATAATTGTTACAACATTTTGTTGAGCGAAGTTCAACATCTTCAGGTGATTGAATCCAAAATAAAACTAAAATCAAAACTTGTTATATTGTAAACATAAAATGAAAAATATAAAAAAAATAAAAATGTTTATATTGTTTGTTGTAGTGCCATTAAGTGGAACTTCACTAAGTTCATAGTGGATAAGGAGGGACAAGTAGTGGAACGCCATGGACCCAATGTCAATCCTTCGGTAAGTGAACTAATTTTAGCACACAGTTAAAATCATTTGACAGTGTGGGAACATAATGCAAGGGAGCCAATAAGGTTACTCCTAGATGCTAAACCACACCCACAATTCCATATCAGGCTAATCTCATTGGTTCCTCAACACTATTTTCCCACGCTGTCAACTGATTTTAATCCTGTGTTATACTATAAATCTTTAAGGGAATAAGGGGATCTTAAGTTTGAGATTATTTTATTAGTATAAAATATTTTATTAAATTATTTTATTTATAATTTACGTCGTGAGCCGTTATACAAAAATCAAGAAACAAACATTTATAAAATTAAGATAAAAAAATAAGTTGCAATATAAATTAATATAATATATCAATGGTAGTAAAAATTGACAAGACTATAATAATAAAAATAAAATATGATATTCATAGAGGAGAAAATTAAATGAAAAAAAGTAAAAAAATAGCTGTAACATCAAAGTAATAGTGATCAATGTGTCGTTATGATGGTGGGAATAATAACAATAATATGGTAAAACATATAATACACACAAATAATAAACGTTAAATAAAATAATAATATAAAAGATAATAATATAAAATAAAAGAAATATAAATGTATAAATAATTAAAGAAATAAAAAAAGACGTGAAATTTCTTATTAAATTTGATGTCTTAAATATTAAATATTAATATTTAAATATAAATATTAAATCATAAATTTCCTAAAAACATGAGGCAGTGTATCCAGGATTTGAACCAACAATCTCTTGATTTCAGTTCATACACTTTACCTCTGAGCTGTTTAAAACATCTTAGGTTAAGTCTATTTTAACTAGACAAGCTCCTCACTTATATTAACAAATTCTTTAAACAATACTATTTTTTTAAGATTTTCGCTAATTTTAGATTTTAGACTTCTAGACTGAAACTTATTATTTGTTGATATATTTGCAGGATCTGGTTCAACACCTAGAGAAGTATTGGTAAAGCAGCTTCAAACCAGGCCTGGTGGATTTACCCCACCGACATTATTGATGGCTTTATATTTTGTGTATACTTTATAATTAAGTTGTTTTTAGGATAGTTATTAATTGTGATGTTTCTTCGAGTATAGGATTAGAAATGATGGAACTAGTTATTTTTTATCAAAGCACAATCCAGTTTGATTTGTCACAGCTAATGAGTGACTTTGTTCATTGTTCGCTTGCACTGATGATGATCCAAAGGTTCTTCTTACATTGATTGCCAGCACTGATGATGATCTAAAAGTTCTTCTATCATGGTTTGCCAGCACTGATGATGATCTAAAGGTTCTTCTAACATTGTTTTCCGGCTCTAATGATGACCTAAAAGTTCTTCTAATATGGTTTGCCTGCACTGATGATGATCTAAAGGTGTTTTCCGGCTCTGATGAAACTGACTGATGATGATCTAAAGGTTCTTCTAACATTGTTTTCCGGCTTTAATGATGACCTAAAAGTTCTTCTAACATGGTTTACCAGCACTGATGATGGTTTAAAAGTTCATCTAACATTGTTTTCCGGCTCTGATGATGACCTTAAGATTGAAACCTGGTTTTGTCAATAAATATTATTATATGTGGAGAGACTTGAGTGTATGATTCATTCTTAATACTTCATTTGTGCTTTGTTTGCTGAGCCAAAACCAATCACACTTCTGTTGTAGCACAAATCACTATAAATGTACTAAGTGTAATTTTTAAGAATATTTTTTCAATCAATTTCTTTATTGACAAAAGTATACCAAATTTCTTTTTTCTTACTCTTTTAAGTATATTAATTCTTTTAAGAGTATTAATTCTTTTAAGTATATTAATTCTTTTAAGAATATTAATTCTTTTAAGAATATTAATTCTTTTAAGAATATTGATTCTTTTAAGAGTATTAATTCTTTTAAGTATATTAATTCTTTTAAGAATATTAATTCTTTTAAGAATATTAATTCTTTTAAGAATATTGATTCTTTTAAGAATATTAATTCTATTAAGAATATTAATTTTTTTTAAGAATGTTAATTATTTTAAGAATATTAATTTTTATAATACTATATATAGAAGGAGAATAACTGATAAGAGCAAAGCCGGTTCACTGGTGGTCTTAAGTAATGCTGCCACCCTAACAATATACTATTTTGACCATATTTTTATTATTATTATTAATAATGTGCACATGATACATGTTTTAATTATACATCAAAGAGACTAAACTATTAGAGGGAGGATACAACAGCTCTTATCATTCCTTGGGTAGCTAGGTGCCGTAACTGTACATTGGTGACGTCATAGTTTTAGTCTCTTTGGGTGTATAAATATGTGCTCCGATAGAAGTTGTAGGGGGTGGGGAGTAGTTCGTCTCTCTCTAGGGAGACTATAGTGGGGTTAAGTACAGTTAGGGCACCTATAGAAACTGTCTCACTTCCAGACCCCTTATCACTGTGTTAAACGGGTCCTGTACTCCCTGTAATAGTTTTAGTCTCTTTGTTATACATGTATTTACCCCTCTGTTTTTTTTTGCGTAAAAAACCTATTTTTATAAGTTTAGAAATATAAATCTTTGTGAAAACCTGGATGTTCCTGATGGAATCTTTGTGAAGATCAGGAACATTGTAATTTTAATGCCGCATTTTTTAGAAATATAATATATATAATATTTTATTGTTAAATATATGGAATAAATCATTTGTTAATTATTCTTAATTCCCATTTTAGAGAATTGTTTGAAAAATATTGCTAATTAAATAGCACAGCAGGTCTGATGTCCAAGATGGTTTGGAACTTAGAGATATATTACTGGAGATGTCTTATTGGTTGAATTTTGAAACATCAGAAAAGTAACCTGACCACCTTGGATTATTAATATAATCCATAGAGATATTATTACTAGAGGTTGAATTTAAACATGGAAAAGTAACCTGAACACCTTGGATTATTTATATAATCCATAGAGATATTATACTAGAGAGGTCCCATCTGTTGAATTATGAAACATGGAAAAGTAACCTGAACACCTTGGATTAATATATTCCATAGAGATATATTACTAGAGAGGCCCTATCTGTTGAATTATGAAACATGGAAAGTAACCTGAACACCTTGGATTATTAATAAATCCATAGAGATATTTTACTAGAGAGGTCCCATCTGTTGAATTATGAACGTGGAAAAAGTAACTGAACACCTTGGATTTTAATATAATCCATAGAGATATTATTACTAGAGAGGTCCTATCTGTTGAATTATGAAACATGGAAAAAGTAACCTGAACACCTTGGATTATTAATATAATCCATAGAGATATTATTACTAGAGAGGTCCTATCTTTGAATTATGAACGTGGAAAAGTAACCTGAACACCTTGATTATTAATATAATCCATAGAGATATTATACTAGAGAGGTCCTATCTGTGAATTATGAAACATGGAAAAAGTAACCTGAACACCTTGGATTATTAATATAATCCATAGAGATATTATTACTAGAGAGGTCCTATCTGTTGAATTATGAAACGTGGGAAAAGTAACCTGAACACCTTGGATTATTAATATAATCCATAGAGATATTATTACTAGAGAGGTCCTATCTGTTGAATTATGAAACATCGGAAGTAACCTGAACACCTTGGATTATTAATATAATCCATAGAGATTTATTACTAGAGAGGTCCTATCTGTTGAATTATGAATGGAAAAAGTAACCTGAACACCTTGGATTATTAATATAATCCATAGAGATATTATTACTAGAGAGGTCCTATCTGTTGAAATTATGAAACATGGAAAAGTACCTGAACACCTTTGATTATTAATATAATCCATAGAGATATTATTACTAGAGAGGTCCTATCTGTTGAATTTGAAATATGAAAGTAACCTGACACCTTGGATTATTATATATATCCATAGAGATTATTATTAGAGGGTCCTATTGGTTGAATTTTGAAACATCGGAAAAGTAACCTGACCCCTTGGATTATTAATATAATCCATAGAGATATTATTACTAGAGAGGTCCTATTGGTTGAATTTTGAAACATCGGAAAAGTAACCTGAACACCTTGGATTATTAATATAATCCATAGAGATATTATTAGAGAGGTCCTATTGGTTGAATTTTGAACATCGGAAAAGTAACCTGAACAACCTTGGATTTTATATAATCCATAGATATTATTATAGAGAGGCCTATCTGTTAATTTTGAAACATCGGAAGTAACCTGAACACCTTGATTTTAATATAATCCATAGAGATATTATTACTAGGAGAGGTCCTATTGGTTGAATTTTGAACATCGGGAAAGTAACCTGACCACATTTGATCATAGAGATAAATACTAGAGGGCCATAGCCTATCTTTATACATTAAGAATCCAGAAACATCATTTTGGGGCTCTCAGGGGCTCTGTGTAACCTCATTGAAACCTCTTCTAAGAGTAAGTTAAGGTTATAAGAAAACAAATTTTTTCGGCTTCCCGCACATTGTTTGTGTTTTGATTTATATTTTCAGTGTTCTACTGTATAATTCACTGTAATGTTGTTCTGTTTATTTGATTATTGATAGTCAAAGGTGTTTAGGTTATTTTTTTAATGTTTCATAATTCAACCAATAGGGCCCCTCTAGTAATATATCTATGGATTCGATTATCTAAATAATCAAATAAACAAAACAAAAATACAGTAACTTATATAGTAGATCATTTATTATACAAATCAAAACACAAACAATGTGCGGGAAGCCAAAATCAATGGATATATTAAAACCTTAACTCGCTCTTGGAGGTTTCAATGAGGTTACATAGAGCCCATGAGAATCTCAAAAAGATGTTTCAGGTCTTTCAATGCATTGAGATAGGCTATGCCTCCTCTAGTATATATCTCTATGGGTAGGATACATAACTGTTATAAGTATTATAAGAGTAAATAAAGTATTAAATATATTTATTAATTTAACCTTCACGGACGGCTAAACTGGCAACTACACTCTAAAATCAAACGTACTGATGTTTCAAGACGATACAAGTTCCTGTTACGTCTTCTAGATCAGTGGTTCTTAACCGGGGGGGTCCCTGAAAGGACCTAGGGGGTCTCGATACTTTTTAGTACAAAAAAAATTAAGTTTATTTAATGTTCGTATGTAATGATAATGAATGGTATAAACATACAGTATTAAAATATTAATGTTGGAGTTTAAAAATAATTTGCCTCTAATAAAAAATAATAAATAACTAATAAATCCTGGAATCAATAAATTAGTTGACGGTATTCAACAGCAAAAGTCACTCTAATTTCAATGTTCTATTACCAGAGTTTAGTTTAGCATTGTAATTACTTAATGTTTAATTATGTTAGTAAGAATTATAAAAGTTCATTTGTATAAACATTGCTTTATATAAGTTCTAGCAGTTGTGTTATTCTGTAAATTATTAAGGAAACCCACTTCAGATCTAAAGCGAGTCATGTCTTTATAAATATTGTAAAGCTTTATTGTAATTGTTAAAAATAAAGAATCCTCAAAAAAAAATAGGTATACCCCCTCCCCTTGTCCTTTGGGCCTCAAGATTTTTCAGGGGGGCCAAGGTAACCAAAAGGTTAAGAACCACTGTTCTAGATCATAGGTCAAAACTGTCACTGAGCAGCAAGCTTCGAATTTATAATGTACAGTCTATTGTTTAGTTTAAAAATCCCCAAGGTCATAAGTATTTTGGGGATTGATCAATCAGAGAAGCCGCTGCCAACCTCTCACTTAAAAAGAAAAAAATCCCTACCACAATAACCGCAGTAGGGAAAAAACCTTCTTCCCGGCAATCGTTCCCTTTGTTTTGTTGTTCTTCTTTTGATTACATCGTTTTGAAAACTACTTTCAAATTAATCTTCAGAATGATAATTTAAAATAAAACTACACAAACGAAATGTAAAAAAAAAACATCACCAAGAAAATACGGGTAAAATAACCTGATTTGTTTACATAGTTTTTTCCCGCTCCCTTCTTGCAGGGATTTTTTTCTTAAGAATCAGTGGTGTCTACACTGACCTGTCAAGAGTTTTAAACTAATTGATAGACTGTAGTCTTAAAACCCGCGTGGTCCTATGATCTAGAAGTGTGGGGTACCACCAAGTCTTCCAACTCCCAACGTCTTCAAACCTTACAGTCAAAAATCCTCAGGAAAACCACTAATGCTCCCTTTTACGTTTCTAACCTTACCATCCATAACGATCTCAAAGTCCCATTTGTTAAAGAACTCTCCAAATACCGCTAACAAAAATTCCATGACCCAAGTAGACCATCCCAATCCTCCTGTACAACTCCTCTCCTTCAAAACCCTTCCAGATAGTCCCACCAGGCGCCTGAAAAGACAGTGGCCTAGAGACCAGTTAAACAAGCCATAAATCATTTTTATTCAGTCATTTTATTAATTTATTTTTACATAAATCTTTATTTATTTTAGTTTGTATTTTTATTTAATACATTTATTTATTTTATTTTATTTATTTATCTTTATTATTCTTGATTTATTTATATATTTTTTTTATATTTATTTTTATTTATTTATTTTTTTTTATTTATTTATTTCTTTTCTTTCTTTTTTTATTAAAATGATTCAACATCTATTTATACTAAATCTATCAACAACCGTCAGAGAGCTATCACTGGATTGTTTCTCTTACCAGCCTCTCAAAGTCAACAAAACTATGCTAACCCTAATACTTGTAACAATAATTGTTGTTGTATTACTCAATATGAAGTGTCAAAAAAAAAATCATTAATTTAAAAGTGCCTTTATTTGAGGACTTGTACTAGTAATAAATTATATAGTGAATTATAAAACAAATTATAGCGAACATTAGATTAAAATCAGTTGACAGTGTGGGAAAATAGCGTTGAGGAACCAATGAGGTTAGCCTGATATGAAATTGTGTGTGTGGTTTAACATTTAGGAGTAACCTTATTGGCTCCCCAGCATTATTTTCCCACGTTGTCAACTAATTTTAATCATGTGTTGTACTATAATTACATAAAAATTCTTTATTTTTTATATAACAAATAAATAAGCTTTTAGTTAAAAATTGGCCATCATCAGTGTTTTTGAAAAACACAATTTACAAACTACTTCATATTGCACCTTGATATGGTTTGGTGGTAAAGAAAACATGAGCTTAGGTTCAATAAACATAACCTACTAATGTTTATTCATTCATACATTCAATAGTCAAAATTTTAATCTATTTTTCTTAGAAGTTGAAAAAACTGATATTTTTTTTGCATTTGAGCAAATCTCTCAATGTTAATTAAGTGGTACATAAAATAATTAAAAATTTCTAAAACGGGGGGGAAGAGGGGTTTTAGAGAAAAATGTGTGAAAATAAAATTGTTTATTTTACCCCCTAGAGTCTAAAAATCGCATTATTAGTTCACTTTAATAAACAATATTTTGTTAAAACAACACATTATTTCCACTTTTATACGACAAAAGTTATCAGTGTTTGCCACTTCTAGGAACAATAGCTTACATTTTTGACTATTAAATGTGTAAAAATATTTGGATTTTCTTAAAGGGGAATCATAAGAGAAGTTTTTTGTGTTCTTGGCTTAACTTTAGCTCATCTCTTACTTCCTCTAATGCCCTACCATAAAAATTCCATAAAATTCAATTTTTGCAAGAAATCATTTTTCATGCAAATGTTTGGGCAGTAGTTCTAAAATATTTTACACACAGTTTAAACAATTAGTACAGTCAATGAAGCATAATACCTCCGATTTGCTTGCCTATCAATGGAATGACTTGAAAATTTGGAATTAGTCTTATCTCAACCTTAACTTGAAAGGTGACATCTTCAATGACTGTACTAAATATTAACAATTTTATGATGTGAGGTCTAACATTTTTTAAAAATATTAAATTTGACCTTGTGGGAAAACGGTTGGAGATCGGGGTTTATATTATGGGACATTTTTTGTCCCCTTTGAGGAGTACTATGACCTCCATCTTTGGTGGACACTTAATATGAAACACCCTGTATACAGGGTGTACAAAATAAAACTCCCTTCCCGAAAGGAGGTGATACTACAGCTAATTTCCAACAAAAAACTTCATATTAACTATAGTCCGATTTTCAACTGTTCTCCCACAAGGTCAAATTTTGTGATTTTAAAAAACGCGTTGACTTAACTTCATAAAATGACCAATTGTGGCTAAACTATAACTACTAGCTTCAAAATATTGGTTTCGTTGGAAAGCTGAGAAAATTTGCTATAAGACCACTCACTTGTATTTTCAAAAACAATTTAACATAACAGCCAAAAATTTGCATGAAATCAAAAATTAGTAAAATTTTATGATTTTCCTAAAATTTTGAAGTTACTTTGATGAGAAACTAGCAAACTTGAGAACCTCTTGGTTTCAGGAAAACTACCTTGTTTACTCCTCTTTAAGTCAATACCCATATCATTATACGTTGATACGGTGATTTTTTCAGAAAAAGCAAAAATAGGCTCAAAAAACACGCTAAAAATGACTCTTACAGAAGTGATTTCTGTATAATAGTCCAAGAGCCAGACGCAAAAAACGTGACCGTCTAGCCCCATAGGTTTAACCCACTAGATCGACTTATTCTGGCTCCCTGATAATGAATCAGGTGGTCTGCCGTTTCAGATAAGGGAATTTTAGCCCCGGGGCCTCTTTAAAATCCGAAAAATGACCCCAAATTCTGTTTTCGCCCTATAACGGTGTTCCTATTGATTTTATCTAAAAAGTTAAAGGGTTGTTTTTAAAGTTTATTAAATTTGTGATAAATCCATTTTTTAACCATCAAAATCGGTCCAGTAAAACCGGAGATAAATGTTGAAAGATCACCGAAAAAACTGTAAAAAGCATACATTTTTGTCCAAAAACCTTAATATGTCATGTTTTTCCATATTAACATGTTTAAGAATTCAGCAGACTTAAAAATCATGCATATTCTGTTAAACTGCAGGTAATTAGAGTTGTTCTAGAGAAAGAAGTCAGCACAGCTCTAATATGTGATGACTTACTGACCGACATATAATGCTGAAAGATAGGTTAAAACATGAATTTTAGAAAAATACACTTTTTTCAGCATTATATGTCGGTCATTAAGTCATCACATATTAGAGCTGTGCTGACTTATTTCTCTAGAACAACTCTAATTACCTGCAGTTCAACAGAATATGCATGATTTTTAAGTCTGCCTAATTTTTAAACATGTTAATACGGAAAAACATGACCGTTTAAGGTATTTGTGCGTTTATGGACAAAAATGTATGCTTTTTAGATGTTTTTTCGGTAATCTTTCAACATTTGTATCTCCGGTTTTACTGGACCGATTTTGATGGTTAAAAAATGGATTTATCACAAATTTAATAAACTTTAAAAAACAACCCTTTAACTTTTTAGATAAAATCAATAGGAACACCGTTATAGGGCGAAAACAGAATTTGGGGTCATTTTTCGGATTTTAAAGAGGCCCCGGGGCTAAAATTCCCTTATCTGAAACGGCAGACCACCTGATTCATTATCAGGGAGCCAGAATAAGTCGATCTAGTGGGTTAAACCTATGGGGCTAGACGGTCACGTTTTTTGCGTCTGGCTCTTGGACTATTATACAGAAATCACTTCTGTAAGAGTCATTTTTAGCGTGTTTTTTGAGCCTATTTTTGCTTTTTCTGAAAAAATCACCGTATCAACGTATAATGATATGGGTATTGACTTAAAGAGGAGTAAACAAGGTAGTTTTCCTGAAACCAAGAGGTTCTCAAGTTTGCTAGTTTCTCATCAAAGTAACTTCAAAATTTTTGGAAAATCATAAAATTTTACTAATTTTTGATTTCATGCAAATTTTTGGCTGTTATGTTAAATTGTTTTTGAAAATACAAGTGAGTGGTCTTATAGCAAATTTTCTCAGCTTTCCAACGAAACCAATATTTTGAAGCTAGCAGTTATAGTTTAGCCACAATTGGTCATTTTATGAAGTTAAGTCAACGCGTTTTTAAAATCACAAATTTGACCTTGTGGGAGAACAGTTGAAAATCGGACTATAGTTAATATGAAGTTTTTGTTGGAAATTAGCTGTAGTATCACCTCCTTTCGGGAAGGGAGTTTTATTTTGTACACCCTGTATATATTACGGTTCTGTGCATTTTATTATTTTAAGTTACAATCGCTTTAACTTAACAACTTTTTAACGAATTGCTTTAGCTACTATTAAGAGAACAAAAGATAAACAAAAAAACACATGGCGAGGTTCTTGGGATCGGCTAACCGGATCTGAAATTTCAGGCAGGCAAGACCTACCCAGTTTCTTCGAACCCTAAGGGACGTTTTCTTTAGGTATTTAGGGAACTCAGCTGGCAATTTCCGAGTTCAAACATCTGGCCGAGGGTTTGTTTATTGCTTTCTTTGACACAATAGATAGAAGTAATGCGATAGCAAAAAAATCGGTTAGTGGGTACATCGAATATTTCCTAATAGTATAGGATATGCTACTGTTGCATCCTACGGATCCTATACGTTGCCACCAAAACTCGTTGTCTCCAAAGATCACAAGTTCCAACAAATCAGAAAAGTCCATGAGTTCCAATTGGAACTAACGAAATAATGTGGCAAACGATTTAGCATTCAAACTTTTACTCTAGAAGGAAATTTTAATGTCACAACAGTTCACAAGATCCAAAATAATAAAAAAATATTTTGGAACTAATGAACTTTGATGACAACGGTCTTTACAAACAAGATCTAATCTTTTTGGAACTAACGGGAAGACTAGTCAAAGGCTTTGGATCTATCGAATCAGCCCGTTGCCTCCAAAATTCATTAGATACAAAAAGGTATTATTAACGTAGTAATTAATTTTAAAAGTCATAAATATTCGTAAGTTCCAAAAATTATATTAAAAAATTGGGTCCAACGAATTTTGGAGACAAAGAACCTTGGGAACTGTGAACTTTGGAGGCAATGGGATTTTTGTTTTGGAACTAACGAACTTTCGTGAACTTTGGAGGCAATAGGATTTTTGTTTTGGAACTAACGAATTTTGGAGACAAAGAACCTTGGGAACTGTGAACTTTGGAGGTAATGGGATTTTTGTTTTGGAACTAACGAACTTTAGAGACAAAGAACCTTAGGAATTGTGAACTTTGGAGGCAATGGGATTTTTGCTTTGGAACTAACGAACCTTGGGAACTGTGAACTTTGGAGGCAATTGGATTTTTGCTTTGGAACTAACGAACTTTGGAGACAAAGACCCTTAGGAACTGTAAACTTTGGAGGCAATGGGATTTTTGTTTTGGAACTAACGAACTTTGGAGACAAAGAACCTTGGGAACTGTGAACTTTGGAGCAATGGGATTTTGTTTTGAAACTAACGAACTTTGGAGACAAAAAACCTTGGGAACTGTGAACTTTGGAGGCAATGGGATTTTTGTTTTGGAAGTAACGAACTTTGGAGACAAAAAACCTTGGGAACTGTGAACTTTGGAGGCAATGGGATTTTTGTTTTGAAACTAACGAACTTTGGAGACAAAAACCTTGGAACTGTGAACTTTGGAGGCAATGGGATTTTGTTTTGGAAGTAACGAACTTTAGAGACAAAGAACTTTGGTGACAACGTAAACAAGCCCATCCTACCACTTCGAAATTTTGAAAAATGTTTGTTCTCAGAGTATAAACTAGAGGCCTTCGGTCATTTAGCCGCTCCGTTGCCTTGGCGCTCGTGGCTTTACGCGGTTCCCAAGCCTTTCTGTGGACGCTTCACGGCCACATAGTTGTTCTATATCAGTTCGTCATATAACTAGTTTATGTAAGTGGCTAACTGCCACGATATAAGTTAATTTTTTAACGTATTAGTTAAAAAACGTGATAGGTTTACATTTTCATACACGTCTTATTTAAAATCTACGAACTCAATCTATGTACGAGAGTTTGTGGCTATAGCTAATGTATATAAATATAATTTTTTTCGGACATATATATTTGGTATAATTATATATTTTTTTTAATTTCGTTAAGTTACTAAAATGAATTATAATTTTTTTTAAAATTTAATTAAGTCCCCAAGTTTCGTAACTTAAAAACTACCTATTACTTGGCATTTAAATATAGCACCATTATTCAGCAAGTATTTTAAGGAAGCTTAACCTAAATTTAGCTAAGTTTAACTTAGTAAAAGTTTAAAAAAAAGTTAAATATGTTTAACTTAGCTAACCGAAGAACTTAAAAAGTATAAGCGTTTATTATATATTACTTTATTTTATATATAGTATGCTTTTATTATATATTAAGAATATACGTTTATTAAAATTACTGTCGTTACTTTTTTAATTTATGTACATATATTTTGTTCTATTATTAAAACACCATATAATATATATATATAAATATATATATATATATATATATATATATAATATATATAAAATTTTCGGACTTATATTTTTGGTATCAGGAAGCGTTATTATATATTACTATTTTTAATTTTATGTACATATTTTGTTCTATTATTTTAAAACCCATATATATATATATATATATATATATATATATATATATATATATATATATATATATATATATATATATTAATTATTATATAGATATATATATTAGTCGGACTTATATTTTTGGTATCAGGAAGCCAAATTATATCGATCCTCTTCACTCCTTCCCTTAAATTCCGAGATCCGAACAACCTCATAAGCGTAAATTTCATGATAAATAATTCCCTAAAGAGATTACGTTACGAAACTAGGCTATGCCCCGGTGTTGAATCCCCAGTTTCGCGAACACCGCGTGTAAACTGAGTAAATGGTTTTGAATTAAGTTTATTGGACTGTGAGAAATCTTAATTAGGAAAAGTAAGAATGAAGACAGAAAGTCCGAGTTTTGTTGGATTCATTTATTTCATCAGAGCTTTCGTTGTTTTTTTGTAATTGGTTTATGGTTTTGTTTACTTGTTATTAGATTCACTGAGGATGCCAAGCATCGCTTTTGCGAAAGCTTTGATGAAATAAATTAAACTATCAACTCGGACTCCTGTCTTCATTATAAAATAAATGCCGTTTTTAGGGCCTTTCGGCCATCAGGGTATTCACCCTGCGGGAACATCCTTCAGGTGGGTTGCATCATTTTAATACAAATATATTCATAAAATCTTAGAGCATAGCCGGGCTGCGACCCCGGACCCGGTGCCGAAATCGAACGCCTACGATCACCGGCTACGGAGGCAGACTTGCTGTCTTCATTATTAGTTTTCCTAATTAAATGGTTTTTGTCTATAAGAGGCAACATTCGTGAGAACTTAAAAAACAAATCTCAACATAACCATAAAAAAAACTTTGTCTATAATAAAACCTATTATGTCCTTTTTAAAACGCTTTAATGCGTTTATATGAGACATTTATGTATTTTCTGTCTTCACTATGTCGCCATATTCCCTTAGTAGAAGATTGAAGGCAGCCAAAGAAGTAGCCGAACCTAAAGTAGAAATATGATCAGAGTACCGACCAAGGATCTTGAATAAAGGGGATGACGCACTAAGTCGATTTGCCATACAAAATAGTGACTCCACCGAAAACCAAAAGATAGAGAGAATCCAACACGAAACTCACGTCAAAAACCAACTGCACATGCTTGGTACAAACTGCACATGCTTACAATTCTTATAACAGCGCAGGTCTTAAATTTTAGAGGTAAACTTACCTCTCAATGGTTTCCCATTGTTTATTGCTTAAGAAGGTTGTACCAAAACACGCTTAAAATATTACTCACCGAAGAGGCAAAGTATAGTCCAAAATTTAAAATTAAATGACTTAACAAGCACCACAAATGTAACAATCACGAGAAGCACAGAAGAAAGTTGAGAAGCAAACTCGACAATCTTGCTACATAACCTGCGTTTGGCGCTTTTTTCATTATAACCAAGGGGAAGGTAAGTTTGCTCCTATTTCTCTATCTCATACAACTTCCATGGGGTTAGAAATGTTCCTTAATGTGTCATCCCTTATATTCAAGATCCTTGGTACCGACTAAAGTAATATATAAACCAAGTAGAGAAACTATACTAACCCATTAATGTATTATTGATTTAATTTATTATTGTAGTACGTAGAGTATCTATAAACATATTTGTTATGTTTATTTAGGCACTCTATAAAGTATTTTAAGTGGCGTTAAATTAAAAGTTAATAAATTACTATTCTATAGAAACAGAATGAGGAGTTAAACCCGCAATACAAGTTTAAATACATAAAAATATTTAACTAAACCTGGGTCATAACTTAATATTTTTCTCCGTGTCCAGTTGCGGGCTAGACTCTTGTAGAAGGTGAGTTTTACTTTTTTTGTCGTATTCCCGTAATTTGAAATGTATGTTTTAATTTAAAAATTTTGTATTCTGTGAATATTGTTACAATAATTTAGTCAAGAAAGAGGAACTTATAAAGGTAATCACATGTTTTTTTAAAGATTTTGAAAAAATTATAACTGACGAAAAGTTTATTGACGTAAATAGAAATTAAAATAAATTAATTACATTCATATTTTTTTAAAAAGATCAGGGTTAAAGTTGGAACAATTACCATAAAAATATAATATTTAAGACACCTTGCAAAATATTACATGTATGAAACGCACATCAAGGAATTCATGGGGGAGTATGTCCGCAACGTGCGAATTTCCTTGGATGCCGCGTGTTTTCTTTATGTCAATTCTAATTTGTGCTATGTTTGCGGTAGCTGTATTAAACCGCACCAACTTTATTGTCGTATATATTATTTATCATAGTAATATATAACAATTTAGTGGAAATGCCAAATAACTATGTAAAAAACCTGTGTTAAATATTCAGACTTGCGTGCTCAAATAAATATCAGACAATTGGACATTAACTGCGCATGCGCCTCTTAGGGATTAGGTTTTTTTTCTTTTTTGTGTGGCAACCCTAATAATATTACATGAGTTTACTTTTATCGTTTTTCTTTTATATGTACTGTGATAGTTTAATGATTGTTGTATTAAATTCTGTTGAAATAATTGTTAAATAAATTATTTTAAAGAAAGAGAATATAGTAGGGTAAAAGTACATGTTTTTTATTAAGTTTGGAAGAACATACGACGACAATGTATTGTTGGAAAATATAACTTAAAGATCACGATTGCTTTTATTATAATTTCACAATGTTTGGGTTTAAAGTTGTTAAATTATAATTACATTAATATTTGACAAGGGGAAACATACATCGCAAAAAATGTACTAAGTTTAAGTAGTAGACTCGAATAAGGTTTTAATTAGCCGCTGTTTTAAGTAATTTAACAAACCTCAGTATTTAAAGATGTCGCACTTAAACCTCTATTGGATGTGACAAAGTATTGTTATCACAACTTTTACATTTATATACTAATTGACAAATAATGCAATATAAATAAACATTTTGAGTACGTAAATAGTTTGTTTATATTACTACTAGGGCCGGCACCAAGGGAAAATTTGAGCCAAATGCTGGTTGGACAAAATTGAACTACACGCAGGTTCTGACAGAATGTTCTGTTTGTGTCCATACTTGGTTTATATCAGGATCTTGATAAAGGGATGATGCATGAGATATTTTACTAGGAGGGGCCTATTGTTTCAATTTGAACATCGAAAATTGTAACCTGACCACATTCGATTCTATTTTTCATCAAAAAAACAATGTAATTATTAGGTAGATGTTTAAAATAAAATCCACACAAAAAATCTGCGGGGGCAAGCCAAACAATGATTATTTCACCTTAAACTTCTCTTGAGGGATTTCAATGAGTGTTACACGAGCCCTGAGGCCCACTAAAAAATGGTTCGAGGGCCTCTCAGTGTTATAATGGCTATTGCCCTCAGTATATATCTCTTGGGCTGATGATTATGAAAATTTATCTGACCCTATAGAAGTTTTATGAGGATAGAGAGATAGGAGCAAAACTAACCTTCCCAGGTTATAATTAAAAAGGCGCCAACGCAGGTTTATGTAGCAAGGTGTCGAGTTTTGCTTCTAAATGTTCTTCTGTGCTTTCACATTTGTTGGTGCTTGTAGTCAGTTGTGCTTTATTTTAATTTTTAAATTTTTGGACTTATCTTTGCCCATTTGAGTGAGTGATAATTTAAGCGTGTTTTGTTTTATAACCTTTCTCAAGCAATACAATGGGAAACATTGATGAGGTAAGTTTTGTCCTCTAAAATTTAACCCCTAGCGTTGTTATAGAATGTAAGCTGCGCGTATGTACCAAGCGATGGTTGCAGTTGGTTTTGACGTTGGTGTTTCGTGTGAATTCTTCTCTATATTTTTTGTTTTTCCATGGGGTACTTTTTTTTGTGTGGGACAAAGTGACTTTAGTGGTCATCCCGCTTTATTTAAGATCCTTGTTTAATTATTAAGTTTTAGTTTTGCGGTTGTATAATGAATAATTGAGCAGTAGCGTCACATACTTGTTATTTATTTGTTTCGTATTTTTCAAGGAAATGACTTTATCTATAATATTGCCATTATTTTGCCCTAATAGTTATTTATGTACAAAGGGAGTAAAGAAATGTTATTTCCTGAGCAGTTAGTTAGTTTCTAGGCGTTGAGCCGAGGGACACCAAAGTATTCAACTCCAGGCGAACGAGGGATCTTATGTGGGTTTAATTCCGAAGGCAAAGCCGAGGGAATTCATGACTATTAATTCCCGAGGCGAAGCCGTGGGAGATTTATTTCTCCCTATTAAAGATTTCTATTCTCAGACGTTGATTTTATTTTAACATGTTATTGTTGTTCTTTATTCTTATTTTTTTGGTTCAGACCCCCTTCAAACAATTTAGGGGGCTGCCACCAAAAAAAAAATATTGCTCTAAACAATTTTTTAACCTGACGGATTTTGAGGGGGGTTTAATAGGAACACTTTTTTACTCCCTGGAAGGAAAAGTAACTTTTTCTCCTGTTGGGAAAGTAAAGTGCTTCTTTACTCTCTAAAATTAGTGTAATAAACTTTACATCTATAAACCGGTCTGGAGAATAAATTACACATTACACGGCACAGATTATTTCCCAACTCATTTGAAGCTCCTGTCTATGTTAATATTAGCGCATTTCCTTTTGGCAAATTATTAAAGGTAGTAATAAAAAGTAGTGAGGCTATTGCACTTGGTTGTTAAATATAACTGAAAACAAGTAAAATATTGGATTATGTCTCTAGTTTGAGTAGCTTATCGCTTTTGGGCGGTTATTAGGTTCAGCACCTCAAGCATCGAACTTGAACCAGCTCGACAATTATTCGTGACTAACTGTTTTAGTTTGTTGTTGGTTTTTTTGCGACTCTGTTGGCACATTAGAGTAGTTCATATCGACTTTCGGAAGGGTGCTAATTAAATTTCAGCGATAAATAAGAACCTTGAATGTTGACCGTTTTTTGACATTATTTGGTTGACTTAGCAACTGGTGTTAATGCGTCACAAAAAACCTGGTTTTTCATAGGGATTATGTTCTCCCCAGGTTGCATATTTGTACTAGTTCATTTCGATCGAGTTGCACGTTTGGGAATATTTGTATATATATTATTATATATATATATATATATATATATTATATTATATTATATATTATAATTATATATTGTATATTATATTTATATATACTATTTGTATATATATATATTATATATCTTATTTATTTTTTTTATTTATTTATCGATAAGATTGCTAGTTGCGAGTTTTAAAACGGACTGTGACTGTCATTTAGGGCTTGGCTTCAAAACCACCTGTTGAACATTATTAGATTTGTTCTTTCAACACTAAGCCAAGGAAATATGGTTTAATGATATTCAAGTAGGTAGTTTACATGTCTGTCGCCACTGACACACCTTGCTTGCAGGCGTCAGGAATCTTTCCCTTCACGTTGTCATCCATTTTTTAAAAAGGATCTTTACTGGAACCTGTACATATACTATAGACCAGAGCCCTGGGGTGTTTTGTTAATACAAAGTTGGTAATGGCTGGAACCGGTCTTAATTTTCGTAATACCTTCCTGAACAAAAATCTGCATTCAGCCGACTCGTATTGGGATTGGTGTCCCAAAGCAGAACGCACTTTTGGGTTCAAACGTTTTGTGGGAAACATCCGGATCGAGTCGGCAAGAATTGCAGATCCTTGTTCAGGAAGGATTATTTACGAAAATTGAGACCCGGTTCCAAGCCCATTAAAGTATTTGTTAACTGGGTGCGTCATTTACCAGTTAAAGTGTGCGTTCTGCCTGGGACGCCCATCCGATATGGTTCGAGGATTGAATCCTTGTTCAGGGAGTAAAGGATATTTACGAAAAATTAACCGTTCCAAGCCATTCTTAATTTTTATTAATTCGGTGGTGGTAATTTTGGGAATGTATAGGGGCGTCTGCCTGAGACACCCATCCGATCGAGTTCTGCAGATTTGACAGGATCCTTGTTCAGAAAGTATTTACGAAAACTGGACGGTTCCAGACCATTACACTTTTTTGACAAAACACCCTGGCTCTTGCGTCTATATATAGAAGGAGACAGGACCTAAACACAATTGTAATTCCACTGATCACGAGGCCGGTTGACTTCGGTGCACCTAATTATGCTGCCAACCTGACACAAATTATTTTATATTTGTCATTACATTATTCTATTAATGAAGAAAGATCGTAATGAACAAAATTTATAATAACTTAAACACCTGCTGAAGGATGTTAATAAACCGGTCTTATGGCAAAGGTGGCGGAATCAGGAATCTCATTTAGTTGACGAGGGACTACTTTTATATATATAATTTTAATAGCAGTTAACTACAATTTAAATGCTTTATATTGTAATCACGATATTTATATTAGTATTTTATGAATTAATCCATCATTGAATTAATATGAACATAATAATTCAGCAACCGGAAGTATTGCCAACTTGTTTTTTTTAGGAAAATTGTGTTTTCGTTAGGGTGGCAGCTTACTTAAGACCACCAGTGAACGGCATGTGTATCAGTAGTGCTCCTTGCTATATTAGTATTATTCTAAACAGGAAAGAAAGATTAAGTTATTGTAGTTTGACCAGAAAACGAAGTAGTTTAAACGGATTTATTAGTTAAAATCCCGCATGTGGTCTGAGTTTGTGGTTTTGTCGTTTGGAGTTTTCCCTAATTAACAAGGGTTTTGGATAAAGGGGATGACCCATGGACTTGTAAGATATAGAGTACATTATATTGATATATATATACTATATATATTTAATATATATATATATATATATATATATATAAATTTTTTTATTTATTTTCACATGTATTTCGTATACAAATCATTTAGAATGTTCTCTATTATGCACCTTCACCCTGAATGATGTTCCGTAAAAGTTACCGAAAACGTCGGATTTAAGAAATTAGCGTTTATTTTCTGAGATTATCTGAGTTGTGAAGAAATTTATATAGAGTATTAATGTTTGTTTAATATATAATATATACTATATATATATATATATATTATATATTTTATATTATATATATTATGTTTAATACATATTTTAATACTTATATAGGAATTTGTTATAAATTAATTCAAAATTACATAAAGGTTTCTAAAATGAAATAAAGGAAAACGTACTCTTTTTAGAAAAATATATTTAATCAAATACTATGTACAGAATAATTATTTTAAAAGTATACAATATTCTCAAATTTACCAAAATATATACTTAAATTAATTTTTGGTCTGTTTATAATCTAGAAAACATTAACAAACAATAGTAAAATAAGATAAAAAAGGAATAAATAGATTAATAATCATAATATGTCTTGTATGGTTTATATTTTTAATATGTATAATACAAATAATATAATATATACAAATAACATTAAAAATATAGTATGTTTCATTACAAATTAATATATTGTAACATATTGTTACATATTCGCATATTATTATATTGTAACACATGGTTTTAATCAGTTGACAGCGTTGAAAAATAATGTGAGGGAACTAATGAGGTTCGTCCAGGATGTTAAACCACGCTTACAATTTCAAATCAGGCTAATCTCATTGGTTTCTAAACCCTATTTTGCCATGCTGTCAAATGATTATAACCGTGTGCTGTGCTATAACAATTATGTGTTGAGTTAATGTTATTGGCAGAATTATCTTTTGACTAAATAGCATAATACATAACTTATAGGTTATATTATAAATTAATAAACTCGTCTTCCAAGCTGATATTATAAGCTAAATTATTTTCAAACGTTTAATTATAAGAAAATCTTTTAATCTTAATTTAAGCAAAATATTTTTATACCAAAAAACTTAAAAATTTTAAAATTAAAATTACCCTTAAAGCTTGTATTGCAATTAAAATGAACTTAATGAAATATAAAATAACTTTTTTTTAGATAATTAAATTAATAAAATATTTTTTAAATGCTTTAAGTTACTCTAATAATTCATTTTTTAAATTTTATTAAGTTACTAAAATAAATTATATTTTTTGTTTTATCTAATTAAGTTACTAAATAAATTATACATTTTTTTTTAAAAAATTTAATTAAGTCCCTAAGTTTAGCAATTTAAAAACTACCTTTTACTTGGCATTTAAATATAGCACCATTATTCAGCAAGTATTTTAAGAAAACTTAATTAGCTAAACAAAGAACTTAAATCTAAGAAGGAAAGAAGAAATGAAACTAAACAAGTTTTCGTCTCACGACTCATTATAATTACTAAAACAAAACCAACTTTCAACCGTTAACGGTCTCATCAGTGCCGGTGTTATTAAAGAAGATCAGTGTAGTCTTACCAGTTTAGGTCTAAATGGTACAAACTGGTGACATTGGTTTGTAATAATCACCGCCATGATGATGACAGTTAACGTTGAAAGTCGGCTTTGTTTTAATAATTATAATGAGTGGAGAGACGTAAACTTGTTTAGTTTTATTTCCTCTTATCATAGAACTCCACTGCTCAATTCATCAAATAACTTAAATCTATTTAAAAGAATAAGCGTTTATTATATATTACTATTTTTAAAATTACTATCGTTACTATTTTTATTTTATATACAATTTTTGTCTTTTATTTAAACACATTATATTATATATATTATATATATATTTATTACTATATATATATATATATATATATAAATCAACAAAATTTTGGCCAGATGTCTTTAATTAAAAATTTAACTCGAAATCCCAATTATTTTGAACTTCTTGGGAGTTTGGTTATTTTAATTAGTAACCTAAAATCTGAAGGACAGGGAAGTCACAAAAAACGCCGCCAGAAAGTCGTAAACATAGATAGAATGTAAATAACTAGCTCTGTGTGGGGAGACCTTTGGGAAGTCATTAGCCGACTCTACAGTTATTCGGTTACACTCTTAATGATGTCGAAAAATGTCAGTTATTGTGATCTAATTAGGACAGTTGGAATCTTAGAATAAAGTATTATATAGTATAATATATAGAGGAGCTAGGCCGTAAACACAATGTATTCCCCTTGATAACACGAAGCCGGGTTTGACTTGGTGCACTTACGTTATGCTGCCACCGACACCAAAACATATTTAATTTGTGTATTAAATATCTATTAATGAAGAAAGATCGTAAGAACAAATATAATAACTTAGGAAACCGTGGGAGTATTTAATAAACCGGTCTTAAGCTGGCAAAGGGTGGGGACGGAATACAGAATTCTACAGTTATTGACAAGGATCTTTTAAGTATAAATTTTAATAATACCGTTAACTACAATTTAAATGCTTTATATAATATTGTAATTGCACGATATTTATTATTGTATTTTATGAATAATCAATCATTAATTAATAGATAGAACATAATAATTCAGCAAACCGGAAGTATTGCCACTTTTTTGAAATTGTATATTGTTAGGGTGGGGGGGGGACGCATTTTACTTAGTCCACCGTTGTACCGCCTTTCGTGTTATCAGTAGTGCTCCTTCGATATATAGTATTATTCTAAGGTTGGAATAGTCGAAACAGACTAAAGATAAATCATATATTGTGGTCTAATTAAAAAACGGGGACGGGATATTACTTGTATTACTTCAAGGTTTACACTTATACCAAATTTCAACTCAAATTGGATCATTTTTCGATTTTTTACAAATGTTAATAAAACGAACACAAGTGATTCTATAAAAATGATTAGTGTGTTGCAAATAAAGCCTATGCAAAGGTTTACAGGCAGCCTCCTACCTCTGGCATTTGCCTTGAGGAGGCTCATCTTTTGTTCTTTCATTACAATTAAGAAGATTATTGTATTGCATTTTTTAATGTTAAAATTGTAAATGTTCATTAAGATGGAAGTACATTAAATCTTATAATATTAATTTAATTGACCCGTCAAACAATTACGTAAAAAACGACATTTTTTGGCTTATTAGAACAATCCATAAAATCGGATCTTAGCTTGATTACATTAAACGAAATACTTAAAAAAATAATTAACTAAGGTTGTCTTTAAAACAATCCATCATTTTAACGTGAGATAGGAGGAAGTCAATTTCTTGGTAATATACACACAACCTTTTTACGTATACGCTCACAAGCACTCGCACACTAAGAAAAATTTGAGCTCGTTGTTGTAATAAAACAAAGATAGAAATAGCTTTACGCGTGTTTTTTACGGGAGAAAATAAGATAGAAAATCCTATACATAACGTTCGAAAAAATTTAAAACAAAAAAAAAAACGTCAAAGAACCTTCGTATCCAAAATAAATCTATTTAGGTCCATAAACCTCCCCTATAGAGTACTTTACAAAAGCAATACACAACTAACTGCTACGTCTAAGACTAGCGGACAATTTAAGAACTAAAATGATCGATTAACTGTTGCAATAGTTGCATTTATATGATTTCTTTCATATTAGATTCATAAACTTTTCATAAATTTTATGGTATTCAAGCTAAAAATTGTCATATGTAGGTGTTAAAATTGTTTTCATTAACTAAACTAAATAAAGACAGGAAATGCTTTTACAGGTTACCCTACGGTTCCCCTTTACATTCTTATTTATTTATATATTTTATTTTAATTTATATTTTACATCTCTTTCGACTCCTTGTTCTTTTGATGAGAATAACAAACATATAATAAATTTGAACTACCCGCCAAACGATTTCCCGCCTTTTTTTTATTAGATTTATTTTTTTAAGAGACCTTTGATTTTTAGTTATTTAACTTTAAATAAAATTATAATAAGAATTTTAATTTATAATAAATAAAGAATTTTAAATAATAAAATAATTATTTTAATTGATTTTTTATCATGTGATCTTTGAATTGACTTTAGATCTATGTTTAGAAATAATTTTGATTGGACCGATAGTAATTAAGCGCTGTCGAAAATCCACGGCCTTCTAGAACATACATACATACATACATACTATTGTTAGACGTAATGTGATATCTACCTGATTTGTTTATATTTTGACATGTGATATTTGTTGGCTTGACGTCTAACAGTAGTTATGTATGTACCAAGTAGATTAAATAACTCGTTGATGTGAATTGTAATACTCTGTGAGATTACCAATAGAGCGTGCAGATTACCGGAATAGGCTCATTTATACAATCGGCTAATTATGAATATTTGAAAAAAAAAGTATAAAATAAGGTTTGTGGTGATTCCAATGTTCTAGAATGCGGTGGATATTCGACGCGGCCCTTATAAATTAATCTATTACAATCATAGAGATATGATTGTATATACTAGCATGATATATTACTAGAGAGCCCTATTGGTTGAATTTTGGAACATAGATAAATAACCTGACTACCTTCGACTATTTATTTAATCAAATAAACAGGACAAAATTTCGGTAATATTTATTAAAAAAACGTTTTAAATACATATTAAAACACAGAGTGTCCGGGAAGCTAAAACCAACTGATTTATTATAACCTAAACTCACTTTGAAAAGAGGTTTAATGAGGTTACACAGAGTCTTTGAGAGCCTAAAAAGATGTTTTAGGCTTCTCAATGTATTAAAATATGCAATGCCGCCTCTAGTATATATCTCTATGCAGACGAAAGTTTATTGTCTTAAATATTACTTAAAATGGCGATTACTACGATTATATTAAAAACTTTAAGTTAATTATTCTTACATTAACAATAAGAATTTATATTAGAAGGGAATAAGTTTTCAATACTTGCACAAACATAAAAAGTTGAGTATTACACAAAGAAAAAAAAGTTTAATTAGCCGCTCGTTTTAGATGATTTTAACAAATCGATGAATCAGCTACGTCGATACTTGTGTGGATATGAATATCCCTGGACGGTTTCGGCATAACGCCATCATCAGCAGGCGGGGCAACACTCGAGCTCTCAACTAATTAAGTTATATCAGTGATTAACGAGCCATCTTCAGAGGCTCGTCGTGCTCATTGAGACTAGAGTTAATCACTGATATAACTTATCAGTTGAGAGCTCGAGTGTTGCCCGCCTGTGATGATGGTGTTATGTCGAAACCGGCCAGGGATATTCATATCAACAGCAAGTATCGACGGTAGCTGATTCTTCGATTGCTTCCTCAACTTGCGGTAAATACAACCTTTTTAATTTTAACAGACCTAGTATTTTCAAAATCACTTAAACCTCATTTGGATGTGACGAAATATTTTTTTTTACACAAATTATAAAAATTTTATACTGGAAAGTAAAAAGCAACGCATTAAAAACAATAATATCGAGTACTGTAAATAGTTTGTTTTCATTTATAAGGGAAAACAAGATGGCTGCGCCCATAGGAAAATTTAAGGTCAACTCCCTAGTGGACAAAATGTGAACTACATGCCAGATTTGACAGAAATCGCGTTTGTTTCCCTACTTGGTTTATATATTACTTTACAAATAAACCTTTGGTGGAAGGTAGCTGCGAAGCGGCTCACACAATGTAAAATTACGATTAATAAAAATTACCAATTACGATTACTAAATACATATTAGAATACCATCTAATTAATAATAATATTTGGAATATTTACAGCCTGGGTTCTAACCTTTATTATCATGACCAGTGATGATGCTCACTGATTTGTTCTAATTTGTGATGATCATCATTGTGATCAATAGGTTCCAGTTTATGAACCCTGAAGTGATCACCATCGAGTGTTTCTAATTTATGAAGTAGATGATTGGAATGATCTATTGGTTCTAGTTTGTTGATTACGTGATCGGAGTGGTCGTTTGGTTGATTTCCCATTGTGTTCCAGTCTCCTTCCATCCTCCAGACGCTGAAGGCATACGATAACTTTTCCTGACTTAGATTACTACCTGTAAGTAAAGAAGTATGTACTTAACAGTCTTTACAAAATTTAAACAGTATAATGTTAATAATACCCGTTAGTCACCCGTGGTGTAGTGGTTAAGGTACGCGGTTCAATCCCAGCACGGGACTCTAGAATTTTTATGAGAGGGATAAAAATTCTGCGTACCACGTCCTTTAGAAGGGACGTAAAGCCGGTGGTCTCGAGCCTGTGCGTTGTCAGGTACTCGTTAAAGATCCCTTACCCTAAATGAAACTGGGTATAGGCAAAATTTAGGACCCTCATGTAGATTCATTATAATACTATACTGTTTCTGCCTTGTGTGTTTTAAGTGTGTGGAGGTTTGGTTAACAGTGAGAGCACGTGTTGTTCTCAGTTTTCACTAACTATAAGAGTCAGTGAAAATATGTATGATTGCTTGAAAAAGCATGAGAGGAACCATAGAAATCCACGGCTCTTCTGTCTAAATTATTGAAATATACTACACTTAAATTAAAAGGAGTAGACACTACCTTAGGGAGCTGGCAAAAAGGGCCCAACCACGTGGCCTATACTTGCCTGGCAGTTACTACCACTCCCCCATATTACTATCACTAATATCCGTTTAGAGCCTTGTGGCCTCAGAAGAATACTATGTATAGAAGGAGCACTGGTGGTCTTAAGTAATGCTACCAACGTAACAATATACAATTTCTTATAACAAAGTTAGCAATACTTCCGGTTGCTGATATTATATTATTAACACAATATAATTGTGCGGGAGTTCAGGCTCTGTCGGCGCCTGATGAGTTAGACGGAAACGAAACAGAGTAGACATGACATTATGTCGAGCCATCAACAATGTCGAATGATGGAACAGTTCCCGGATGTAGCATTGCATTTTGCTTGTTACCTTTCCTAGGTGTCTCTCGCACAATTATATTGTGTCAACTATTTATGTTTTGCAAAATTCGTTAGTATCAAATGATAAATGTTTTGCTTGCCATGCATGATGGCGGTAAGAGAGCACCGCTCGTCTTTGGTAAATACTTCACATTATATTCTTCGGAATTAATTGAAGGTCAGAGTGAGTTCAGTCTCTGTCGGCGCCCTGATGAGTTAGACGTAACGAAAACAGAGTGGGACATGACATTATGTCGAGCCATCAATGATGTCGAATGATGAATGAGTTCCCAGATGTAGCATTGCATTTTGCTTGTTACATTTCCTAGGCGTCTCTCGCACAATTATATTGTGTCAACTATTCATGTTTTGCAAAACTCGGTAGTATCAAATGATATATTCTATAATTAATTTATGCTTAGTTAATCAAATAATCTTGTATACACGCTATCTTTAGAACGGATAAATATTTTTAAACCAAACTTGGTAAAAAATCAGCCTTAAGGAGGACACAAACACTATATAAAACCCGGTTGATGTGACGTCATCAATCCGATTTGCTGAGTCAGCAAATGTTTAAAAAAACCGGCAAAATTTAAGGTTATTGTAATTCGCCGGGAAAAGGTCTTTATTTATGTTTTTAGGGCACTGAATTGAGTCTGTCCAAAGTCAATACAACCAATATAATTGTGCGAGAGACAACTACACAACAACTTGTGTCAACTATTCATGTTTTACAAAACTCGGTAGTATCAAAAATGATGTATTAATACGACCACTCTTAAGTGACCAAAAAGTGGGAAAAACCATAGTAAAGTACCGGAAACCAAAATTACGGTCAATAAAAATTCAATTTGGAGCAGGGTGTCCTTTTCATGTTTTTTTGGGACACTGAATCGAATAAAACCGACCCGGAGCCGATTCAACCACTTAAAGTGAGAAATAAGTCAATAAAATTTATTTTTATTTAAATAAAATAATAATAAATAGCCTAATTTATAACAAATTATATAACATAGATGATAAAAATAGAAATTATAAGGTATATAAATTGAAATATAGAATAGTAACAGTCTTCAGCTTCAAGCTGTACAGCTTCTTGAAGACTGCGAAAAATTATATATAAGTAAATATAAAAGCAAATAAAATAAGCATAAGTGTAAATAAAATAAAATAATATTCGTAACATGATGTATAATTATTGTCAAATTGTAAGAAATACTGTGTAAGAAGTTATTAGGGTGAAGCGCAGGTGGAGTGTATTATAATAATCAATATGAAAAAGCCTCTCCACAAAGTTAATTTAATAAAATTCAAAACCGGCTTTCAACCTAAACGGTCATCATCAGTGCCGGAGAGAAGAAAATATAGATGTAGGTGAGTCTATGATATCATGACTGAGACTCAATAGCCTAATTTATAACAAACATTTTTTCTTCTCTCCGGCACTGATGATGACCGTTTTGGTTGAAAGCCGGTTTTGAATTTTATTTAATTAACTTTGTGGAGAGGCTTTTTCATATTGATTATTACTGTGTAAGAATTAAATAAAGATATTATTATTATTAAAATGAAGGTCAAATACTGCGGAAACCTAAAAAACGGCCGGTATACATACAACGTATTTCTAATGGGGAGGAGTTTTTTCGATGTTGTTGAGCTTGTGAGTTGAAAAAAACGGTCCGGAGTCCATACGATCCATTAAATCCAGGATACCTGGCTTCGAATTCTGGTAAGGACGATAATTTTTTATCGTTTTCTTTACATCATATAAGTTTATAACTACAAAATAATTCTGGCTCAGTGGTCCGCATTTCGGGCGATTTCCCATTGAAATGAGTGTTTCCGTGCTTAAAAATCCATTTTTTGCTTAAAGTTCCGGTTTATGGTCTATATCTTGAGCAGTTACTCAATTATCAAGCAATAATATAAATAACTGCTCTGTGGAGTAATCCAAGAATAGGTAAATAAGTAGTCTCTCTACTAAAAAGTATGTTAAAAGATTTATTTAAGAGTTAACTTTCTGCCGCATCCGGCCTTCATCAGTCATTCTCTAGAGTGCTAAGAACGATCGATAGTAACGATCACTTTCTAATCTTTATAGTGCGCTCCTAAGAACGATCTTTAGTAACGATCACTTTCCAATCTTTATAGCGCGCTCCTAAACGATCGTTAGTAACGATCACTTTCAATCTTTATAGTGCATCCTAAGAACGATCTCATCACTTTCTAATCTTTATAAGTGCGCTCCGATCTTTCGATCACTTTCCAATCTTTATAGTGCACTCCTAAGAACGATCTTTAGTAACGATCACTTTCCAATCTTTATAGTGCGCTCCTAAGAACGATCTCTAGTAACGATCACTTTCCAATCTTTATAGTGCGCTCCTAAGAACGATCTTTAGTAACGATCACTTTCCAATTCTTTATAGTGCACTCCTAAGAACGATCTTTAGTACGATCACTCTCCAATCTTTATAGTGCGCTCCTAAGAACGATCTTTGGTAACGATCACTTTCCAATCTTTATAGTGCGCTCCTAAGAACGATCTTTAGTAACGATCAAAATCGATGCGCTCCTACGATCTTTGTAACGATCACTTTCCAATCTTTATAGTGCGCTCCTAAGAACGATTTTGTAACGATCACTTTCCATCTTTATAGTGCGCTCCTAAGACGATCTTAGTAACGATCACTTTCCAATCTTTATAGTGCATCTTTACGATCTTTCCAATCTTATAGTGCAATCTAATGATCTTGAGTGCACTCTAAAGATTGGAAAGTAATCGTTACTAACGATCGTTCTTAGCACTCCAGAGAATGACTGATGATGGCCGGATGCGGCAGAAAGTTAACTCTCAAATAAATCTTTTAACATACTTTTTAGTGGAGAAACTAGTTATTTACCTATTCAATTATCAGGCAGTGCTAGTAACTCTTTTTTTCTGCATTTTTCACAAGGAATGCGCATAATTATCTTGTTCGTTGTTCAAAACTATGCCTCTAAAATTAGCAGTGCCCATTATTATTTGAACAAATTTAAAGCTCAGATAGTGTTCATCTTTAAAGGTTTCAGCGTGTTTCCCACAAAGGGGATCCCGCAAAGAGTGGGGGTAAAAATCAATTAAACGAAATATCTCTAGTTCTAAGCAATATCAAAATTTTAAGACGGTACTTCACTTCTAATTTTTATTCTGCACATTTTAAGACTCATTTCAACCTTCTGGAGCAAAAAACAGTGGTGCAATTTGAGAACTACAATTTTTAAAGTAGTTCTCAAATTGCGCCACTGTTGTTTGCTCCAGAAGGTTGAAATGAGTCTTAAAATGTGCAGAATAAAAATTAGAAGTGAAGTACCGTCTTAGAATTTTGATATTTTGCCGAGAACCGGAGATATTTCCATTTAAGTGATTTTTACCCCCCCCCTCTTTGCAGGATCGCTTAAGTTAAACAATAAGTTAGGAGTAGTGTTTGATATTTGAGTAACTGCTCAAGTTATGACGCATAAAAATAACAATAGACCTTCAGCCTTTTTGCCCCTTCGCGCCTCGGCTGCTACGCGGCGGCGGCAATGGGGGGCCCCCCCGTTGTTGTACTTTATCTATGTGGCCATAATACCACGATATAAGTGAATTTTAAAATTTTTTGTAGTTTAACACGTGACTAAAATCAGTTGACAGCGTGGGAAAATAGTGTTGAGGAAAAAATGAGAGGTTGGTCCGATTTGGAATGGTGGGAGTGGTCACTTAGGAATAACCTCACTGGCTCTCTGGATTTTTTTTCCACGCTGTCAACTGATTTTATCCGTTTGTCACACATTAGTGAAAAACTTAGAATAATACTATATTTAGAAGGAGCACAGGACCGTAAACACAATTTAATTCCACTGATAACATAAAAGCCGGTTGACTGGTGTCTTAGAATAATACTATATATAGAAGGAGCACAGGACCGTAAACACAATGTAATTCCAGTGATAACACGAAAGCCGGTTGACTGGTGCACTTAAGTAATGCTGCCAACCTGACAACAAAACATTATTTAAATATGTGTCATAAATATCTATTAATGAAGAAAGATCGTAAAGAACAAATATAATAACTTAAAACCTGCTGAGTATTTAATAAAACCGGTCTTAGATGGCAAAAGGGTGGCGGAATACAAGAATCTGCATTTAGTTGACGAGGACTACTTTTAATATAATTTTAATAAATACGTTAAACTACAATTTAAAATGCTTTAAATATTGTAATGCACCCATATTTATATTAGTATTTTATGAATCATTAATTAATAATAGAACATAATAATTCAGAAACCGGAAGTATTGCTTAATTTTTTTTTTAGAAAATTGAATATTGTTAGGGTGGCAGCATTACCATCAGTTGGTGGTAAGACCACCAGTGAACCGGCTTTCGTGTTATCAGTATAGTGCTCCTTCTATATATAGTATTATTCTTAGGTGAAAAACCTTGATATGTTTACATTGTGTCAATTACAGTTCGACACACAGCTAAAATCAGTTGACAGCGCGGGAAAATAATGCGTGGGAGCCAATGAGGTTAGTCCTGGATGTTTAACCTCGCCCTCAATTTAAAATCTGGCCAACCCTATTGGTTCCTCAACATTATTTTCCCACGCTGTCAACTGATTTCAGCCGTGTGTCGTACTATAGTGACATAATACTTTTTTAACATGTATACATGTTAATCAATAAAACCAGAACTAATTCTGATAATAAAATGGAACTCGAATGTCAGTGAACTATACATGTTAGTCTATGTGTAAAAAAGGCATAATCTAAACACTATATCAAAACTTATGATTTTTTTGAATGTATGTGGGGTCATTTTTGTAGGATAAAGACGTCAGACATATTTCACAAACAACAGGGTCGGGATATTAGTAAGGTATATCAATCTGAGATTTGTATGCCTTTAAACTCCCTTGGGAGGGAAATATAATTTACAAGTATAACGCTACTTACACTCCCTGGGGAGGGAAATATCATTTACAACGCGATGTATAACGAGACTGTAAATATGCTGCTACTTTTACTCCTGGGAGGGAAATATCATTTACAGTGCGATTTATAACAAGACTGTAATATGCTGCTACATTTACCCTAGGGAGGGAAATATCATTTACAGTGCGATTTATAACAAGACTGTAAATATGCTGCTACATTTACTCCCTAGGGAGGGAAATGTCATTTACAGGGCTATTTATAACGAGACTGTAAATATGCTGCTACATTTACTCCCTAGGGAGGGAAATATAATTTACTGTGCGAGTTAACGAGATTGATTATAGAAAATATTATGCAAGGAATAGATCAATTGAATTACCTTGACACAATATAAAATTGTGTGAGAGACACCTAGGAAACGTAACAAGCAAAATGCAATGCTACATCTGGGAACTGTTCCATCATTCGACATCGTCATCATTGAAGGCTTGATATAATGTCATGTCCCACTCTGTTTCGTTTCGTCTAACTCATCAGGGCGCCGACAGAGCCTGATCTCTCTCGCACAATTATATTGTGTCAACTATTCATGTTTTGCAAAACTCGGTAGTATCAAATTATTTACCTTGAATGCTCTCATAGGCTTCTTGAAGATCTCTTACATCGCATGCCTGGGGATCTTGCGACAACACCCTATACAAAAAATCTATGTACCTAGAAGCCAACTTCAACGTCTGTATCTTGCTTAATTTATCACTCGGCAAAGTTGGTATGATAGATCTCAAAGAAGCGAACGCATCGTTCAGGGACTGTGTTCGCTGGCGTTCGCGAACATTAGCTAGTACGCGCTGAACAGCCATCGCCGACTCTTGTCCCGGACCTGGTTGCTTCTTCACCCTTCTCCTTCTTGTCTTCAAATTTTCGATATTCGACAAATCCGTCAAATTTCGACGCCTCTTACGCCCTTTGTCGAAATTCGACAAACTCTGGAAATTCGAAGCAGAATTTATTGATAAATTTAAACATGACTCGGCGCTTTCGTTCATCCTGTAATAATCCATTTTCAAAGCACAATTTTCTCCAAAAAGATTTTATATTCAATATATAATAAAGTTATATAATAAATTTTATTCTCAAAAAATTAATTATTACTTTTTTAAAAAAAATTAAAATTGTTAAATATGAAACTGCGTATTCTTATATTGTTTACATCACCAAAGTCAAATATAACTTAATTGTTTTACTGTTTCAATCACCGTAAATAAATTATTGCTTATTGTTTTACTACTAAAATCACCAAAAAAAATGAATGCTCATTGTTTTACTGTTGAAATCACCAAAAAAAAATTAAATCCCTAATGTTTTACTATTAATATCACCAAAAATAAATTAATGCTCGTTGTTTTATTGTTAAAATCACCAAAAATAAATAAATGATTATGGTTATACTTTTAAATCACCAAAGATAAATAAATGTTTATCGTTTTTACTATTTAAATTATTTAAAATAAATAAATGTCTATTGTTATACTTTTAAATCACCAAGTATAAATAAATGCTTATCGTTTTTGCTATTTAAATTATTTAAAATGAATAAATGTCTATTGTTATACTTTTAAATCACCAAGTATAAATAAATTTTTACTTTTTCAACAGTTTAAGCTATTTATCAATAAATAAAAGTAATTTAGAATCAAAATATTTTTAATAAATGTCTATTTAAACTAAAATCTGTAAATAAATGTCTATCGGAATCACAATATTTTTTAATAAACTTCAATTTAAACTCAAATCTGTAAATAAATGTCTATCAGAATCACAATATTTTTTAATAAACTTCAATTTAAACTCAAATCTGTAAATAAATGTCAATCAGAATCACAATATCTTTTAATAAACGTCTATTTAAACTCAAATCTGTAAATAAATGTCTATTAGAATTACTAATATTTTTCAATTGATTTCTTCTTTAAATCACCAATAATTATAACTAAATTTTTTAAACGAGATGTTTTCCCACTTAAATATCAATCATTGATTTAAATTTTTTTTGAACAATGCTAATTTACACAGAGTTAAAGTTAAACTGAAATTAAGATTCCATTTAAGGGTAAAAAATACGTCCCCACTTTGAGCATCTTTTCTTAAGATGGTTTGACCAATAGGAGTCAAGAAAGGTTTTAGTCTAACCAATCAGATTAAAGGGTGAACAAAACCCCCTCAGTCACGCCCCTTTAAGTTTAGGATGGGGTTTTCCTGACTTTGATTTGACAATATTTAGCTTTGGCCTTTTTTTTTTACTTTCTCATTATTTATAGCATAGTATATAGTAAATGTATTGTGTTAGCGAAAAAATCCGAAATCGAGATGTCAACGGAATTATCCGTTTCAGGCGTTTTTAAGACCTCCTATGTGGTTTTTTACAAAGTTGTCTGTCTTTATGTGTGTGTCTATTATCTTCGTAGCACCCAGTGTATTTATGCTAGAGAGTTGACATTTCGTACAAAATTAGTCTACCGCTGTAGTTGTGCTATTCGGAAAATAATTTTTTGACGTCATTAAACCCGCAATTAATGAGTCAGTGAAAACTTCGAAAAATCATAAAACACGGAAAAATGATGCGATTGGATTGAAATTTGGCACACATGTGACTATGTATAAGACTAACATTTGCGTGTGAGTCTGTTATCATCGTAGCTCCCAGTGTATTTATGCTAGAGAGTTGAAACTTGTGCAAAAATCAGTCTATAGGTTTAGTTTGGATATCCAGAAAACATTTTTTATAAATAAACATTTTATATTTATTTTATTTATTTATTTTATTTTATATGACGTCAAAACCGTAATAATAAATTATCAAAAAAAGGTAAAAAAAATTATAAAACGCAGAAAAATGTTGTGAGATTTAGCACGCATGTAGCTATTTATAAGATTAACATTTGTGCAAGTGTCATCTCATTAGTTACTTTATTACAGTTATTTTACTCATTAGTTCAATTATTACTAGATGTAATATATATTATATATATATTATATATATATATTATATTATTATATATATATATATATATATATATATATATATATATATATATATATATATATATATATATATTATATATATATATATATATATATATATATATATATATATTTGAATGAAATGCCCGTTTTAAGGCCTTTCGGCCCATCAGGGTATTCACCCTGCGGGAACCACCTCAGGTGGCTGCATCTACTACACTCTAAGAATTAATTAATGTTGGTGAAATCTTTTTAATACAAATACTATTCATAAAATCTTAGAGCATAGCCGGGCTGCGAAACCCGGACCTCCGGTGCCGAAATCGAACGCCTTTACGATCACGGCCACAGGTCAGATCATTATATATATATATATATATATATATATTATATATATATATATATTATATATTATATATATATTCATACATACAAACATATATATCCCGACTTATCCGTTTCAGGTGTTTTCATGACCTCCTGAGTCTTGATAGGAAATTTAAACACAACAGCTTAAAGTTCTATAATAACAACCAAAACTAATTATTTAGCTATATATATTTCACCTAACATTGTAGGCATCTTCAGGTATCACAAGTAAATTTTTGACAAAATCATAATTGTCTAGATATCTACACAAACAAACAAATGCTTAAAACTAATATCACAGCTAATTAAAACTAATTAACACAGTCAAATAACAAAAAAAATCTGACCTTTTGGGTGGTTTTCACAAAGTTTTCTGTATGTGTTTGTGTGCCTGCTATATTTACGCTAGATAATTGAAACCTGGTAAGAAAATCAAGCTTTAGGTCCAGTTGCTCTATCCGCTACATATTTTTATGACGTCATTAACCAGCAATAATGATTCGGCAAATAACAATATTTAATAACGACGGCAGGATATAACACCCTTTCAAATAGATATAACACACTTTCTACATACTTTTGGATAATTAGTTGCAAGTTTTTATTAAGAGCAAATATACAATTAAAATGCTTATATCTCAAAAAGCCAATTTTAAGAAATTTTGAAAAAAATCCTAAAAAAAAGCTCAAACTGTTGGAAAATGTCCACAACTTGTACTAATATCGGTGGTATCGAGTCTAAAAATGTTCTTTTTTTTATAGATAAAAACAGATTAAATTAAGTCCTATATTTTATAGGACTTATTATTTATATATAAAACTATTATTTATATATAAAAATAACTAAGCTTTCGTCTAAAAATTAGTCATCATCAGAGTTTATCAAATATAAAATAAAAAAACAATTTTACAAAGTACTTCATATTGCACCTTAGTATTATGGTGGTACTTTTTTGTGTTGATTTGACACGGAATGATCCTAATGCTTTTAATGATATGAAACTTGGCTCATATGTTGGTCTTATGTATCGAACATGAAACATGAAAACATTTTTCCGCGTCTTATGGGTTTTCGAAATTATTGCTGAGTCATTATTGTGGGTTAATCGTAGACGCACCGGGGGGAGGTGTTTGCAAGCTTCATGTCCCTGGAGCAGGACACACCTTGAAAATTGACCCAATATAATTGTGCGAGAGACACCTAGGAAATGTAACAAGCCAAATCCAATGCTACACCTGAGAACTGTTCCATCATTCGACATTTGTCATCATTGATGGCTCGACATAATGTCATGTCCCACTCTGTTTCGTTACGTCTAACACATCAGGGCGCTGACAAAGCCTGAACTCAATCTGACCTTTAATTAAGTCCGAAGAATATAATGTGAAGTATTTACCAGAGACGAGCGGTGCTCTCTTACCGCCATCATGCATGGCAAGCAAAACATTGCTTGTTTTGCATGGACACATAAAAATTTTTTTCTTATCAGGAAGCCAATTGGAACCGATACTCCTCATTCCCACCCTTAACTTCCGTCATCCGAACAACCTCTTTAGCGTCGTTTTCATAATGAAAATTCGCTTAAATATACTGCTAGTTGTAAATAAAAACACCGGCAATATGTTTAAAAGGTCAGAGTGAGTTTAGGCTCTGTCAACGCCCTGAGGTGTTAGACGTAACGAAACAGAGTGGGACATGACATTATGTCAAGCCATCAATGATGACGAATGTCGAATGATGGAACAGTTCCCAGATGTAGCATTGCATTTTGCTTGTTACATTTCCTAGGTGTCTCTCGCACCATTATATTGTGTCAACTATTCATGTTTTGCAAAACATGATAGTATCAAATGCTTAGAATAATACTATATATAGAAGGAGCACAGGACCATAAACAAATGTAATTCCACTGATAACACGAAAGCCGGTTGACTGTGCAACTAAGTAATGCTGCCAACCTGACAACAAACATTATTTTAAATATGTGTCATAAATATCTATTAATGAGAAAGATCGTAAAGAACAAATATAATAACTTAAAACACCTGCTGAGTATTTAATAAAACTGGTCTTAGATGGCAAAAGGGTGGCGGAATACAAGAATCTACATCTAGTTGACGAGGACTACTTTTTATATATAATTTTACTAAATACGTTAAACTACAATTTAAAATGCATAAAATATTGTAATGCACCGATATTTATATTATTATTTTATGAATAATCATTTAATTTAATAATAGAACATAATATTCAGCAACCGGAAGTATTGCCAACTTTTTTTTAGAAAATTGTATATTGTAAGGGTGGCAGCATTACTTAGTTGCACCAGTGAACCGGCGTTGGTGTTATCAGTAGTGCTCCTTCTATGTATAGTATTATTCTAAGATCAAATGATACACCTTGAAAATTCTCTGCGTGACAAATTCCCTTGTTTGTTACAGGTAGCAGAGCGGTAAAAACCCATGAAGTACCTGACCGGTACCTGACAGACGGCTTGACGCCTTTATCCCTATCACCTTACCAGGTAAGTGTTTCAGGTTAATCTTTTTCAATCCACACCTTAATAGAGATCTATATAACTTTCTTCCATAATAATTCCACAAAGTTTTTGGGTATTACCCAGATTAAGTTAGTTTCAGTTGGAAAATTTGAGTATAAACCTACAAAAATTAAACAAAGGCCATATCCAGGGGTTTCCCCATTAAACCTGATTTTCGAATTTATCTTACAACCTGACTTAAAGAAAAATTTGACTTTTTTTAAATAAACTTTAATTTACTTAAGAAATAATTAAACGGTACTAAGGGTTGAAGGTTTTCCCTTAATTTATGAAAATTTTGTAAACATTTAGTTTTTCAAAGTGGGAAATCCTTTTAAGAAATAATTCTGACTTTAAAAAAATTCCCCTTAGTATAAAGATAATTAAATAAATAAAATTATTTATTTATTTATTATATTTAGCCAAATATAAATTCAGATGTAACAAGATGTTTGCACAATATGTTAAAAAGTTTGTATTTACCGCAAGTTGAAGAAGCGATTGAAGAATCTGCTACCGTCGATACTTTTTGTTGGATATGAATATCCCTGGACCGGTTTCGGCATAACGCCATCATCAGCAGGCGGGGCAACACTCGAGCTCTCAACTAATAAAGTTATATGAGTGATTAACTTCTAGTCTCAATGAGCACGACGAGCCCTCTGAAGATGGATCATCTTCAGAGGGCTCGTCGTGCTCATTGATACTAGAAGTTATTTATTGATATAACTTTATTAGTTGAGAGCTCGAGTGTTGCCCCGCCTGCTGATGATAGTGTTAAGATATCTTCAGAGGGCTCGTCGTGCTCATTGAGACTAGAAGTTATTCATTGATATACTTTATTAGTTGAGAGCTCGAGTGTTGCCCCTGCTGATGATAGTGTTAAGATATCTTCAGAAGGCTCGTCGTGCTCATTGAGACTAGAAGTTATTCATTGATATAACTTTATTAGTTGAGAGCTCGAGTGTTGCCCCGCCTGCTGATGATGGTGTTAAGATATCTTCAGAAGGCTCGTCGTGCTCATTGAGACTAGAAGTTATTCATTGATATAACTTTATTAGTTGAAGCTCGAGTGTTGCCCATCTGCTGATGATAGTGTTAAGATATCTTCAGAAGGCTCGTCTTGCTCATTGAGACTAGTAGTTATTCACTGATATAACTTTAATAGTTGAGAGCTCAAATGTTGCCCCGCAGTGAAATTAAGTGACTTACAGTGAAATTAAATGGTTTTATTTTTATACTTATTATTACAAAGTTTTATGTTTAATATCGTGTTAAATTGTGTATTTTATCGTGTTGCTGAAGTTTTTCGGACATTTTAAGGCAAAAGAGAGCTTGGCAAACAAAAAAACGATTCATTACACATTCATTACACACAATCATAAAGGCAATGGAAACTGAGAAGCCAAATGAGGTGTCAATAGAGAAGATTCAAAAATCTAACAAGAAGATATTTGCTCATTCAAACATTTTTGACATGCTTTATTTTTGATAATTTTAAAAAAGAAAAACTACTAGAAAACCTTATTTTTATCAAGTTTTCCCCTACTTTGGCGTGAAATAGCAAAAATAACGTAAAAAATGAGATTTGCTCAAACGAACGTTTGCGACATCGCTCTTTTGCGTCATCGATCAAGTTTGACGACCTTGAAATAATTTTGCTCCAATGGCCATTTGTAACAATGATCATTTGCAACAACGTATCCCCACGATCTGATATTTTATTAAATTATTCTTGTATCAAGTATTACTTTAACGAGGTAAAAAACTTATTATCTGTGTGTGTGTCCTTTGTGCTGTCTATTTGATTATATTAATAGTCCGAAACTTAGAATAATGCTATATATAGAAGGAGCACTACTGATAACACGAAAGCCGGTTCACTGGTGCAACTAAGTAATGCTGCCACCCTAACAATATACAATTTTCTAAAAAACGTTGGCAATACTTCGGTTGCTGAATTATTATGTTCTATTATTAATTAATGATTGATTATTCATAAAATACTAATATAAATATCGGTGCATTACAATATTTTAAGCATTTTAAATTGTAGTTTAACGTAATTATTAAAATTATATACAAATTGTAGTCCTCGTCAACTAAATGTAGATTCTCGTATTCCGCCACCCTTTTGCCATCTAAGACCAGTTTTATTAAATACTCAGCAGGTGTTTTAAGTTATTATATTTGTTCTTTACGATCTTTCTTCATTAATAAATATTTATGACAAATATTTAAAATAATGTTTTGTTGTCAGGTTGGCAGCATTACTTAGATGCACCAGTCAACCGGCTTTCGTGTTATCAGTGGAATTACATTGTGTTTACGGTCCTGTGCTCCTTCTATATATAGTATTATTCTAAGGTCCGAAATTTGTCCGGTTACTTTTACGATTTTTCAAAATTCAACCGACTGGGCCTCTCTTGTAAAAATATCTCTATCCTGCACATATGTTCAATTGTCTAAGCAACAATGGTTTAACTGGACATGTGTTTTCAGGCGCCTGAGTTATGTCGTTAAAAAACCCAAAAAAACATTTAACTCGTCTTTATTAAATAGAGGCAAGCTACATATTATGTTGGACTTATCATATAATCATTTAACTGTATCCCCATGCAGACATTATTGTGCCTGGAGATTGCATTATTAAAAGGAAGGCGGAAAATGCGCTAAAACCTTTAAAGATAACTGACTAAGCTTAAAATAAGTAACTAACTTAAACTAGTGCAAATAATTGTGCGTACTTCTAATTTTAGAGGCATAGTTTTGTACAACCAACTGGATGATTATGCGCATTTCCTTTGGAAAATACAGACAATTGAGTTCGAGCAGTGCTTGAATTAAGTAACTGCTTAGTTCTAAAGCATGAACCGGAACCACGCAATGGGCATGGTTCTTGCATAAGCAAGAAATGGGTTGTTTAGCACGGAAATACATTCTAAATGAAATTCGCCCGACAGCGGACCACCTCGCCGGAATTATTTAATTAACTAATTAATTTAAAAAACTATAAAAATTATCATTCCAACCAGGATTGTTGTTAAGCACGGAAACACGCATCCAAAGGAAATTCGCCCGACATGCGGATCACCGCGCTGGAATTATTTATTTAGTAGTTGTAAACTTATATAATGTAAAAAACTATAAAAATTATCATTCCAACCAGGATTGTTGTTAAGCACGGAAACACGCATCCAAATGAAATTCGCCCGACATGCGGACCACCGCGCTGGAATTATTTATTTAGTAGTTGTAACTTATATAATGTAAAAACTATAAAATATTCATTCAACCAGGATTGTTGTTAAGCACGGAAACATATAAAAGAAATTCGCCCGACATGCGGACCACCGCGCTGGAATTATTTATTTAGTAGTTGTAAACTTATATAATGTAAAAAACTATAAAAATTATCATTCCAACCAGGATTGTTGTTAAGCACGGAAACGCATCCAAGGAATTCGCCCGACATGCGGATCACCGCGCTGGAATTATTTATTTAGTAGTTGTTAACTTATAATGTAAAAAACTATAAAAATTATCATTCCAACCAGGATTGTTGTTAAGCACGGAAACACGCATCCAAAGAAATTCGCCCGACATGCGGACCACCGCGCTGGAATTATTTTTATTTAGTAGTTGTAAACTTATATAATGTAAAAACTATAAAAATTATCATTCCAACCAGGATTGTTGTTAAGCACGGAAACACGCATATAAAAGAAATTCGCCCGACATGCGGACCACCGCGCTGGAATTATTTTTTTAGTAGTTGTAAACTTATATAATGTAAAAAAAACTATAAACATTATCATTCCAACCAGGATTGTTGTTATGCACGGAAACACGCATCCAAAGGAAATTCGCCCGACATGCGGACCACCGCGCCAGAATTTTTTCTTACCTCAATGCTTTTCTATACTTCTACGATTTGAGAAAAGCAGAAGTTTTGTAGACTTTTTTAGAGTCAGTATTATATATAGGGAAAGATTATGAGATTAGCCTAGTTACAGGTTTTTCACAGGTACAGGCGACAGGCTGTCTGGCCTACAGGTACTCTCAGGTTTAGGTCAGTCCATCACAATAATAGGTATATGTCACCTTAAAGGTACTTAGATATTATTAAGGGGTTTTCCCAAAAATACTTATAATGTCGTGTCTTAATCCAAAATTATTACTTCATTATTACAAATTATAAATTATTTAGTACAACTGTTAGTTGTACTAAACAGAAGTTGTGCCAAATAATTAACGAGTCAAGAAGATGTTTATTCATGCATTCAAAAGAAGTTTAATCAAAAAGTTAAAGATCTCTTAACTTCTCCTAATTTCTCAAAACTTATTTAATTTCTCTAAATTCTCTTAATTTCTCTAACTTCTCCTTATTTCTCTAACTTCTCTTAATTTCTCTTTTTATTTGTTAAATTATTATTTTTTATATTAGTTATTTTCACTATTTAATACAAATAACTTCTCTTAATTTCTCTAACTTCTCCTAATTTCTCTAACTTCTCTTAAAATATCTCTTTTAATTATTTGTTTAAATTATTATTTTTTATAATTAGTTATTTCACTATTTAATATAATAACTTCTCTTAATTTCTGTAACTTCTCTTGATTTCTTTAACTTCTCTTAATTTCTCTAACTTCTCTTAACTTCTCCTAATTTCTCAAACTCATCTAATTTCTCTAAATTCTCTTAATTTCTCTAACTTCTCTTAATTTCTCTAACTTCTCCTTATTTCTCTAACTTCTCTTAATTTCTCTTTTAATTATTTGTTTAAATTATTATTTTTTATAATTATTTATTTCACTATTTATAAAATAATTTCTCTTAATTTCTCTTTCTCTAATTTCTCTCTAACTTCTTTTAAAATCTCTTTTAATTATTGTTTTAAATTATCATTTTTTATAATTAAGTTATTTTCACTATTTAATATAAATAACTTCTCTTAATTTCTCTAACTTCTCTTAATTTCTTTAACTTCTCTTAGTTTCTCTAATTTCTCTAACTTTTCTTAAAAGATCTCTTTTAATTATTTGTTTAAATTATCATTTTTTATATTAGTTTATTTCACTATTTTAAAATAAATAACTTCTCTTAATTTCTTAACTTCTCTTAATTTCTTTTAACTTCTCTTGTTTCTCTAATTTCTCTAACTTCTCTTAAAAGATCTCTTTTAATTATTTGTTTAAATTATTATTTTTTATAATTAGTTATTTTCACTATTTAATATAAATAACTTTCTCTTAATTTCTCTAACTTCTATTTCTCTAACTTCTCTTAGTTTCTCTAACTTTTCTTAACTTCTCTAACTTCTTTAATTTCTCTAACTTCTCCTAATTTCTCTTACTCGTCTTAAAAGATATCTTTTAATCATTTGTTTAAATTACTTTTATTTAATCAGTTATTTTCACTATTTAATATAAATAAGTGCAAATAAATAATATTTCTGTTAAAAATCCAGTACCGAAAAATGACAATATCCGGTATGACAATATTTGGTTTATGGCTTGTAAAACATAATAGAAATAAAGGCTATTTATTTATTTTTTTTGCCACATTTGCCACACACACACTCATACAGACAGACAAATTTGAAAAAACCACTCAGGATGTTTTAAAAACACCTGTAATGGATAATTCCGGTAATATATCGGTTTCGGGTTTTTTGCACTTAATAATTTTCCTATTCGCGATTCAAAGTCCGTAGTAGCGCCACCGTCGCTGATAAGAAATTGATAACGAAAGGGTGATCGTTTTAAAGTCCTTATGGGGTTTTTTGGGTTTTCTTGTTTTTGAGCATTATTTCTTTAAGGAGGAAAGGATAATAATGAAGACAGCAGTCCTAGTTTTTGTTAGTTTAATTTATTACATCAGAGCTTTCGCACAAGCGATGCTTGGCATCCTCAGTGAATCTAATAACAAGTAAACAAAACCATAAACCAATTACAAAAAACAGAAATAAAAATATAGATACCAAACAAGGCAAAAATTTTCATGAAGAGTTAATTAAAATATTAAAACTATTTTAACTGAAAATAACTACCCTATTTATTTAATAAACAAACTTTTAAAAGATTTTAAAGAAAAACAGCTAAATAACAATAATAATAATGCACCTGTTTCTAACACATTGCCTTCTACTACTCCTAATGTTTCTTTTTCACTTAATATTACATCCTCTCCTAACCCTATTCTATCCTCAACACCGATTAGGTCTTCACCTACTTTTAATATAAATAATAATAGGTCCATGACTCTAAACTCAATTTACCCTACCAGTCCAGCTCAAAAATCTAAATCAAACACATCAATATCCAATTCTAATAATAATTTCAAGAAATATGCTTCAATTCCTTATTTTGGTAATGCAACTAGACAGATCATAGATTTATTTAAACCTTTTAACGTTAAAATAGCCCAAAAAATGCGTCCAACTTCAAATCCCGTTTCTTTTCAAAAACTAAAGATCCCATACCATTTAATAGCCGTTCAAATATTATTTATAGAATCCCGTGTCGAGACTGCAACAAAACATATACCGGGGAAACATCACAAACTTTCATTAACAGATTAAAACAACACAACCGTAATGTAGATAACAATCAAAAGAATTCAGCAATAGCAGCACATATGACTAATAGAAAACATAGAGTAGATAATGAAAACGTTTCGATCCTCCATTCAGAAAAACACACAAACAAACGGAAAATTCTAGAAATGCTATATATAAAAACCGATAATAATACAATGAATAAAAAACAGGACGTTAAAAACCTAAATAGCATCTATGCCAATATTTTAAATTTGAAATAATTACCGCCTTTCTCCCCTCCATTCTTATACCACCTGTTTGAATCCTATCCCTTTTATATCAGCTGTTTTTTGTTTTTAATAACAATTTTCTTTTCTTATATTTTTTCTAATATTTCTTATATTTCTTTCTTTTCCTCAATATTATTAGTTTCATTATTATTTTTTGTTTTCTCTTTATTGTACATAACTTTAAAAAATTTTTTCTTTCAATAAGTATTTAATTAAATATCATGTATATAGTATAAATTTTAAGTTGACGGTCATGCAGCAGTTTTAGCAGCTAGGTACATTTAAATATAATAATTAAAAACAAAGTTTTTAAATATAAATTAGTCTTTATTTGAAATTGACACAATCAATTTATTGATAAAGTATTAACTTTAATTTTTTGACATATGAAAATTACTATTGCTTGTTTTTTTTTTTTTAAGCATTCTTAAAAATCAATTAAGTACATTGTACATTTTCATTAATTAATCTAAGAATTAATAATCAAAAAATCTAATACTATATCAATTCAAATTTTTAAAATCAAAAAGATTAAAAGATTATGGATTTTTCTTTTTTATAAATTTAATTTAAAGAAAAAAATTATTTCCTAGGGTTATAAGATCAATAATTTTTCTGTTTCCATAAACTCCTTCATAACTTTAAAAATACAGCCATAACCTGCAACAGAAGAACTCAAGATAAGACATTAGAAGAAATAATAATATTTACAACAAGATAATAAAATATTAACTCTAAGTATATTCAATAAATCATATCATCAAATTTCAACAAATATTTTTAAAACACACAGATCACTTATACCAACTAATTTATTATAATAATCAAGTAATAAATTAAAGAAAGAAGCAGTCCAACATGTTTAGTCAGGACATTTAAAAGTGAAATAAAGAAAGAAAGAAAGATTAATTGGTGTAATGTTTTTATGATTTACTTACTTTTTTAATATTAACTTTTATTTTTGATGCTAATAACTGTTGTTTTACATATGTGGTGTTGTAACTATATTACTTATTATTCACTGAGGATGCCAAGCATCGCTTGTGCGAAAGCTCAGATGTAATAAATTAAACTAACAAAAACTAGGACTGCTGTCTTTATTATTATTCTTTCCTCATTAAACTCACAGTCCATTAAATCTTCATTCTTAAATTATTTCTTTAAATTGTTTCTTAAAGTGCTTTGATTCAATTTATTTTAGGGCGTATGAACTTAGTAGAATCACTGCTACATTGAAAAATAGGGGTTTAATGGGTTGTCACGAGTATTTGAATTGAGTGATAAGAAGGTGAACATCACAATATAGTGTTTTATTTTATTTATTGTTCATTAATGTTATTTTTAAATCATATTAGTTTGCACAAACACACAAAATTACCTTTTTATAACATGAAATTGTTTAAATCAGTTAGAACAGATTTAAATTAATTTTAAATTAACTGATAACAAGCTAATTTTCACCATAATGGTGTTTTAATTTATTAATCGTTAATTAATACTGAATAATTCATAATTAACAAAATTCTTTATTTTTTGTAAACTTTTTGTTTAAATTAACCATTTAGGTTTTATTATTTGTGGGTTACATCGGACAAATCCAAGTCTGTAGTGATAATAGCCTAAATTTTTAATTTAAAACCCTGGAATAATCGAAGTACTTATCTATGATATATAGATAGTATTATCTTAAAAAATTCTGGCACGGTGGTCCGCATGTCGGGCGAATTCAGGTCGATAAAAAATAAATTTCGAGTAGGGTGTCGTTTTCTATGTAATTTTGGGCGCTGAATCGAATGAAACCGGTCCGAAGTCGATACGACCATTTGAAGTTACCAAAAAGTCGAAAAAACCACAAAAATTATAAAAAACCAAAATTACGGTCCTTAAAAATTAAATTTCGAGTAGGGTGTCGTTCGCTAAAATTGGGGTTAGAAATTCGCTAAAATTGGCAATTTTAAGCACTGATGGTCGTTCTATTTTTTTAAACTTATTTATCACAAATTGACTTACAATAAAGAAAAAGAAGAATTTTTATCAGCTCCCATGCTAATCCTATGATAAAAAAAGATTTAATCACCTTTACGTTTTCCCGCCATTGGTATTGCCAACCTTACAACTATCTCTTTGAATCGCGAATAGCCCTACGGTATATAATGACGAGAGGTAAAAAAGAAAATATAATAATAATAAAACCTAAAGAGCCAGCAAGCAGCCGCCTACAGCTAAGTAGTCAAGATGAGGCATTTTATAGCCTTTAGGCTAATTGTCTTGTAGAGTCTGCAGGACCTTCAGGAGGAGGTAATATTATAGCGGGTTTAATCGATCTCTGGGACACTGTCGCCTCTGACGTCAGAAAGGATTATCCGGAAAGGTTTCTGAGGAAAGGAGTCGTATTAGAGGATTAGGATGACCAATAAGGGATGATCCATGGAATTTTGGATAACATGATTTCGAGAGTATATCATTTTGATACTACGAGTTTTGCAAAACATGAATAGTTGACACAATATAATTGTGCGAGAGACACCAAGGAAATGTAAACAAGCAAAATGCAATGCTACATCTGGAACTGTTCCATCGTTCGACATTCGTCATCATTGATGGCTCGACATAATGTCACCCACTCTGTTTCGTTACGTCTAACTCATCAGGGCGCCAACAGAGCCTGAACTCACTCTGACCTTCTCTCTGGTAAATACTTAACGCTACATTCTTCGAAATTAATTGAAGGTCAGAGTGAGTTCAGGCTCTGTCGGCGCCTGATGAGTTAGACGTAACGAAACAGAGTGGGACATGACATTATGTCGAGCATCAATGATGACGAATGTCGAACGATGGAACAGTTCCCAGATGTAGCATTGCATTTTGCTTGTTACATTTCCTTGGTGTCTCTCGCACAATTATATTATTTCGAGAGGTCTTTGACGGATGAGACAATGAGGTCTCTAAGGACGGTGAAGTTAGAACATAAAATGGAGCATTAGTGTTTTTTTCTTAGGGTTTATGACTGAAGGGTTTGGAGGCGTTGAGAGTTAGCTAAAGATTTACTTGAAAGATTGTACACAGTCGAACGATCTAACGTTTCAATGAAATATTTCGTTTGTTTTATCTGATCGTCTGTCAATCATAATCAGCCGATATAAAGTAATGTCTCACAAGGAGATACTCTTGTTCTTCTAGTCTTTACTACCCGTCATCTTAAACTCATGAAACCTTATATTAATATATTTTAATGAATTAGATTCTAGGTGTCTTTGTCGAAGGCTGATTGAAGAACTTTAAGCTTAAGATAAAACTAATATAAAATTATTGACCAAACTATTTAAACAAGATAATTTTATGACGTAAACAACTAAAAATGTGTCTCTTAAATCCTAATAATTTAGATGTCTGATTCTTAAATTACTGTGCAATTTTTAAACTCTAAAAATAAACCAAATGATATTATAATTATTACCAAAAATTAGTTAATTAGCTTTTAAGTTTTTGTGCAATTATTATTAAACTACATTTATTATCACTATATTTTTATAGTAATAATATTCATATTTCTGAATGTTATTTAACTCTTTTTATTTTAATTATTTTTTTTTATTATATTTTTTTTTTAAATTACAATAATGTAATGTGCAATTTTACCTTTTATTTTTCTTTTCTTATTTTAGATTTATTGCTATTTAACCTAGCCCCAGTAATCTATGTGTACTTAAATTTTTTGTTTACCTAATTATTTTAATTTTTTTTTATTATTATCTTTAATTTAAACTTTACTTTTTTAAAGGAATTAAACAATAGTTTGTGTTATATTTTTGTTAACTTACTCATTTATAATTTTTGTCTAAATTATTATTACTTTTTGTTTCTTACATTTTATAATTTTTACTTTTGTTTTCTTTTATAACCATAATTTTTGTGGGTAATTGCCTGTAAATAAATAAATAAATAAATAAATGACGTAGTGGTCAGATATGTATAAAAACACAAAGTTTGAGCTTTCGGCCGTAAATTAGGCCTTCTTTAGAAGTAGTTTTATTCCAAACTGAATCAGATAACACATAAAAAAGAAACATTTGTGTATACCTTTTTGTAATTAATAAGTACAGCAAGTTCTGTTTGAATTCGACAAGTATATATGGTACACACGATCGTACATAGAGATATAAACTAGAGGAGGCATAGCCCCATCTCAATACATCAAGAGGCACGTTTGATTTTTGTGTGTAGTTGCCAGTTTAGCCGTCCGTCAAGGTTAAATTAATAAATATATTTAATACTTTCTTTACTCTTATAATACTTATAACTGTTATGTATCCTACCCATAGAGAAATACACTAGAGGACATAGAGATATATTACTAGAGGGGCCCTATTGGTTGAATTTTGAAACATCGAAAAAGTAACCTGACCACCTTTGATTATCATTATCATCAAATAAAAAGAATAAAAAAAACAGTAAATTATATAGTAGAATGTTTAAAATACAAATCACAACACAAACAATCTGCGGGAAACCCAAAACAATTTATTAATTATAACCATAACTTCCTCTTGGAGGAGGTTTCAATGAGGTTACACAGAGCCCCACTAAAAATGTTTCAGGCCTCTCAATGTATTAAGATAGGCTATGCTCCCTCTAGTATATATCTCTATGCTAGAGGGGGCATAGCCTATCTCAGTGCATTGAAAGACCTGAAACATCTTTTTTGGGCTCTCAGGGGCTCTGTGTAACCTCATTAAAACCTCCTTCAAGAGTGAGTTAAGGTTATTATAAATCAATTGATTTTGGCTTCCCGCACATTGTTTGTGTTTTCATTATTATTTTTAACATTCTTTTATATAAGTTATTGTAATTTTGTACTGATTATTTGATTATATGTTTTGCGAAGGGAGTCAGGTTACTTTTTCGATGTTTCAAAATTCTACCAATATGGGCCTCTCTAGTAATAATACGTCTATGCATTAGTACATAAAGAAAAAGTCGAAATTATTGTACATAGAGATATATACTAGAAAAGCCATAGCCTGTCTAAATACATTGAGAAGCCTGAAACATCTTTTTGGGGCTCTCAGGGGCTCTGTGTAACCTCATTGAAATCTCTTTTAAGGGTGAGTTAAGGTTATAATAAATACATTTATTTCGGCTTCCCGCACATTGTTTGTGTTTTGATTTGTATTTTTAACATTTTACTATATCAAGTTATTGTAATTTTGTACTGATTATTTGATTATATTTATAATCTAACGTGGTCAGGTTACTTTTTCGATGTTTTAAAATTTAACCTATAGATCCCCTATAGTAATAACATCTCTATGTTATTGTACAAATAAATTGTCGTACTTGTGGCAACACTGAGTTCGATTTGAAGTTCTATGCTAACAATACTGCAATAAAGATTAAAAGTTAATCCTTAACAGCTTTCATGAACTCAACCGAACACCAGGTACTATTTGGACAGAACGTCCCCATCTGGCTTTTCCTAAAATAGGAAACTCATGGTCGGTTTTTTCAAAAGTGAAAATGAGTAAGGGGCGACAATAGTGTTATAAAGATTAAACTTCTAGACAGCTAGTCGCCTCCAGCAAATATTTCCTTCAAAATTTCCTTTTAAACATATTGCCGGTGTTTTTATTTATTTATTTACCACTAGCAGTAAATTTAAGCGAATTTTCGTTATGAAAACGACGCTAATGAGGTTGTTCGGATGACGGAAGTTAAGGGTGGAAATGAGGGGGATCGATTCCAATTGGCTTCCTGATAACAAAAAAATTTTTATGTGTCCAAGCAAAACAAGCAATGTTTTGCTTGCCATGCATGATGGCGGTAAGAGAGCACCGCTCGTCTCTGGTAAATACTTCACATTATATTTTTTGGACTTAATTAAAGGTCAGAGTGAGTTCAGGCTTTGTCAGCGCCCTGATGAGTTAGACGTAACGAAACAGAGTGGGACATGACATTATGTCGAGCCATCAATGATGACGAATGTCGAATGATGGAACAGTTCCCAGATGTAGAATTGCATTTTTGCTTGTTACATTTCCTCGGTGTCTCTCGCACAATTATATTGAGTCAACTATTCATGTTTTGCAAAACTCGGTAGTATCAAATGATACATGTTTTGCTTGCCATGCATGATGGCGGTAAGAGAGCACCGCTCGTCTCTGGTAAATACTTCACATCATATTCTTTGGAATTCATTGAAGGTCAGAAAGAGTTCAGGCTCTGTCGGCGCCCTGATGAGTTAGACGTAACGAAACAGAGTGGGACATGACATTATGTCGAGACATCAATGATGACGAATGTCGAATGATGGAACATTTATTAGATGTAGCATTGCATTTTGCTTGTTACATTTCCTAGGTGTCTCTCGCACAATTATATTGTGTCAACATTATATTGATTTGTTTTATTTAGTCCATCAATTGGAGAATTAACTAATTCAAGAGGTACAGGGTACTCGGTACTTTTCCTCATCACATCGGATTCGCTGCGCTCATCCTACCTGCTTCGGACTTGCTTCGCCCGTCCTCAAAATATACAATTCGTCAAAATTACGCTGCAAAACGTCTTCGAACTCATTTCGCTCGTCTTCAGATAGTAAATACATCTGTTTCATTCTCAGTGGTTACCCAAACAGCACTGACCACCCTCAATTCTGCTTAACTTTTATGATCTAACAAAAATCATAGATATACTTGTCGTATTGAAACGAAACTTGGTGTACTTATATATTTAAAGATATAGGCCCTTATTCAAACATTTTCCTAACATTTTTCTTAAGGAGAATGTTTGGAAAATGTTAAGAAAATTTTAGGAAAATATTTTTAAGCCACGAAAACCATGTTTTTTTCCACTTTTGAACACGGGAACGATCATTTAAATTTCGTGGCTTAAAAACAATTTCCTTACCTAAACCTAACATTCTCCTTAAGGAACCTTTAAGGAGAATGTTAGGAAAATGTTTTTAAGCCACAAAAACCATGTTTTTCCCACTTTTAAACACGGGAACGATCATTTAAATTTCGTGGCTTAAAAACATTTTCAAGCCACGAAAATGCCTAGTGTTCCCTATGCTAGTGGATAGAGTTATCTAACCTTACGTTTAACATGTTTTCCCTTCGTTTAATTTCAAGTTACTTACGTCTTTTAGCTACTCTTTAATGGCTTTTATTTTGACTTTTAATGACGATGGAGAATATTACTCTCTGATTTTAATTATAAATATTTTACAACTTTAATTTTATTACATGAATATGCCCCGATGACTAGGGGGCGAAATATAGTCTAGTAATATGGAGTAAGGAGTGTGTTTTATATGTATTCCCTATAGTGTCTTTAAAATACATTATTATGGATAAAGGGAACAAAAGAATGTGAAAAAATTTTCCTTACCAAACCTAACATTCTCCTTAAGGAGACCTAACATTTTCCTAACATTCTCCTTAAGGAACCCTTAAGGAGAATGTTAGGAAAATGTTTTTAAGCCACGAAAACTATGTTTTTTCCCACTTTTAAACACGGGAACGATCATTTAAATTTCGTGGCTTAAAACATTTTCCTATCATTCTCCTTAAGGAACCCTTAAGGAGAATGTTAGGAAAATGTTTTTAAGCCACGAAAACCATGTTTTTCCCACTTTTAAACACGGGAACGATCATTTAAATTTCGTGGCTTAAAAACATTTTCCTTACCTAAACCTAACATTCTCCTTAAGGAAACCTAACATTTTCCTAACATTCTCCTTAAGGAACCCTTAAGGAGAATGTTAGGAAAATGTTTTTAAGCCACGAAAACTATGTTTTTTCCCACTTTTAAACACGGGAACGATCATTTAAATTTCGTGGCTTAAAACATTTTCCTATCATTCTCCTTAAGGAACCTTAAGGAGAATGTTAGGAAATGTTTTTAAGCCACGAAAACCATGTTTTTCCACTTTTAAAACGGGAACGATCATTTAAATTTCGTGGCTTAAAACATTTTCCTTACCTAAACCTAACATTCTCCTTAAGGAGACCTAACATTTTCCTAACATTCTCCTTAAGGAACCCTTAAGGAGAATGTTAGGAAAATGTCTTTGAATACGGGCCATAGTCTTGTACCGAATTTTAACTCAATGGGATTAAAAAACGTACACAAGTCATTTAATAAAAATTGAACTAATGTTGACAATGATATAAAACTTAGCACACATGTCTGACATAGACCAAATGCGTGCTAAATCTTAAATTGATTTTAAATTTTTTTTCGCGTTCTATAAGTTTTTAAAATGTTTGCTCTGTGATTTTGAATGAGAACAAGTGGAGTTCATAATGAAAGGAACAAAGAAAGAGTCTCTCCACAAAACTATAATTATATTCAAAGCGGTTTCAACCTACATGAGGCCATCATCAGTGCCAGAGATAAATATAAGAAAACAGGGCTGAACTTTTGGTATACGGTGCACCCTGCTATCAATACTATATATCGATATATTTTTAGTTTAGAGATATGATGTAGGAATATCGATATATGCCTTTTCTTTTACGTTTATGAACATATTTTATTATTTAAAAAAATTTTTTTTTTGTTGTTTGTGTTTTTATTCGCGTAACTAAAAATATATCGATATATAGTATTGATAACAGGGTGCACCGTTATACCGAAGATTTACCGAAAAACAGCTAAAAAGAAAGACATTATATACGTTAAAAACTATGTCGGTGAGCCGTGATAGACTCACGGCTCACCGACATCGTTGAGTCGAAAATGAAGAGGAAGAATATTTACTAATTCTATTTAGTTTTTTACGTATTAATGTCTTTCTTTAGCTGTTTCTTATATTTATCCCTGGCACTGATGATGGCCTTATGTAGGTTGAAAGCGCTTTGAAAAAATTATAGTTTTGTGGAGAGAGTCTTTTCTTCGTTTCTTTCGTTTGCTGTCATTTTTGCGGGTTAAAGACGTCATCAATTATTTTTACGAATAGCACAATCACACCAATAGATTGATTTTTGACCAATGATTTTTGACAATTTTGACCAATGGTAGATGATTTTTGCACTAAGTTTAACTCTTCATCATAAATACACCACGAGCTACATGATAACAGACACACACTCTTAAAATAATATTATATAGAAGGAGCACTACTGATAACACGAAAGTCGGTTTATAGTGGTCTTAAGTAATGCCACCCTAACAATACACAATTTTTATAAAAAAGTTTGGCATACATCCGTTTGCTGAATTATTATGCTCTATTATTAATAATGATGATTATATCATAAAATAATAAAATATCGGTGCATTACAATATTTAAAGCATATTAAATTGTAATTTACGTTTTTAATTAAAATTATATTAAAATTAGTCCTCGTCAACTAAATGTAGATTTTGTATTCCGCCACCCTTTTGCCATCTAAGACCGGGTTTATTAAATACTCAGCAGGTGTTTAAGTTATAATATTTGTTCTTACGATCTTTCTTCATTAATAGATATTTATGACACTTATCATTTGTATTTTTTAAGCTGTGATTTTTCTAGTCTTTCCATTAATGTATTGTGATTGTTTATTTATTTATTTATTTTAATAGTTTATTAATGTAGCTTGTAGATATTGATTCTGAAGATGCCTACAATGATAGGCGAAATATATTAAATTGAATTAATCATTCAAAACTTTTTTATAGAACTAAAGTCCCCTTGATCAAGCCGAGATGGAGTTCTATAAACTTTCCAGTGCTACAAAGAACAAACTATTATGACACATATTTAAAATAATGTTTTTTTGTTAGGGTGATACCTCTACTTAAGATCACTAGTCAGCTGGCTTTCGTGTTATCAGTAGAATTACATTGTGTTTACGGTCATATGCTCCTTGCATATTAGTATTATTCTAAGCACACACTCCACATTGAAGAGAGGTTTCAATGTGGTTACACAATCCCCGAGAGCCCCAAAAAATGTATCAAGCTTCTTAATGTATTGAGATAGGGTTTGACTTCTCTTGTAATATATCTCTATGAACAATAATTTCGACTTTTTCTTTATGTACGAAAGCATAGACGTATTATTACTAGAGGGGGCTCTATTGGTTGAATTTTGAAACATCGAAAAAAGTAACCTGACCACAATAAACGTATATAAAAGAACGTAATGTATTGAGATAGGGTTTGACTTCTCTAGTAATATATCTCTATGTACAATGATTTGGCCTTTTTCTTTGCATACGAAAGCATAGACGTATTATACTAGAGTGGGCTCTATTGGTTGAATTTTGAAACATCGAAAAAAGTAACCTGACCAATAAACGTATATAAAGAACGTAATGTATGAGAATAGGGTTTGACTTCTCTAGTAATATATCTCTATGCACAATAATTACGACTTTTTCTTTATGTACGAAAGCATAGACGTATTATTACTAGAGGGGGCCCTATTGGTTGAATTTTTGAAACATCGAAAAAGTAACCTGACCACATAAACGTATATAAAAGAACGTAATGTATTGAGATAGGGTTTGACTCTCTAGTATATATCTCTATGAACAATAAATTTCGACTTTTTCTTTACGTACGAAAGCATAGACGTATTATTACTAGAGTGGGCTCTATTGGTTGAATTTGAAACATCGAAAAAAGTAACTGACCACAATAAACGTATATAAAAGAACGTAATGTATTGAGATAGGTTTGACTTCTCTAGTAATATATCTCTATGTACAATGATTTGGCTTTTTCTTTGTATACGAAAACATGGACGTATTATTACTAGAGGGGGCTCTATTGGTTGAATTTTGAAACATCGAAAAAGTAACCTGACCACAATAAACGTATATAAAAGAACGTAATGTATGAGATAGGTTTTGACTTATCTAGTAATATATCTCTATGTACAATAATTTGGCTTTTTCTTTGCATACAAAATGATAGACGTATTATTACTAGAGGGGGCTCTATTGGTTGAATTTTTGAAAATCGAAAAGTAACCTGACCACAATAAACGTATATAAAAAGAACGTAATGTATTGAGATAGGGTTTTGACTTCTCTAGTAATATATCTCTATGAACAATAATTTCGACTTTTTCTTTACGTACGAAAGCATAGACGTATTATTACTAGAGGGGGCTCTATTGGTTGAATTTTGAAACATCGAAAAAAGTAACCTGACCACAATAAACGTATATAAAGAACGTAATGTATTGAGATAGGTTTGACTTCTCTAGTAATATATCTCTATGTACAATGATTTGGCTTTTTCTTTGCATACGAAAGCATAGACGTATTATTACTAGAGTGGGCTCTATTGGTTGAATTTTGAAACATCGAAAAAAGTAACCTGACCACAATAAACGTATATAAAAGAACGTAATGTATGAGATAGGGTTTACTTCTCTAGTAATATATCTCTTGCACAATAATTACGACTTTTTCTTTATGTACGAAAGCATAGACGTATTATTACTAGAGGGGGCCCTATTGGTTGAATTTTGAAACATCGAAAAAGTAACCTGACCAAATAAACGTTATATAAAAGAACGTAATGTATTGAGATAGGTTTGACTTCTCTAGTAATATATCTCTATGTACAATAAATTCGACTTTTTCTTTATGTACGAAAGCATAGACGTATTATTACTAGAGAGGGCTTATTGGTTGAATTTTGAAACATCGAAAAAGTACTGACACAATAAACGTATATAAAAGAACGTAATGTATGAGATAGGGTTTGACTTCTCTAGTAATATATCTCTATGTACAATAATTTCGATTTTTTCTTTATGTACGAAAGCATAGACGTTTTATTACTAGAGGGGCTCTTGGTTGAATTTGAACATCGAAAAAGTAACTTGACCACAATAAACGTATATAAAAGAACGTAATGTATGAGATAGGGTTGACTTCTCTAGTAATATATCTCTATGTACAATGATTTGGCTTTTTTTTATGTACGAAGCATAGACGTATTATTACTAGAGGGTTCTATTGGTTGAATTTTGAAACATCGAAAAAGTATTCCTGACCACAATAAACGTATATAAAAGAACGTAATGACTTCTCTAGTATCATATCTCTATGTTTATAAAGTTCATTGATCCTTAATTATATTTATGTCAAATTATTGATCTCTACATCAGTGATTCTCATGACTGACCCAAACTAGTATATCATGAAGGTATTGTAACACGTGTAGCATGCAGGTGCACACACACACAAACATTAAAAAAATATAACATACCCATAAACTTCGCCACTTGTGTAAATGTGCATGCCGTATGTGGAATTGACTTGAAATTATAAAAGAATGTTTAACAATAATAACATAGTTTCGTATAAATAATTTTAAAAATCCATATAATAATAATAATAATAATAATACCCGTTTAAGGGCCTTTTGGTCCTTCAGGGTATTCGCCCTGCGGGAACAACCTCGGGTGGAACACATCTACTAAGCTCAAAGTAAAGCTAAAGTTGGCGAAATCTTTTTAATAAAATTATATTCATAAAAACGAGAGCATAGCCCAGGCTGTGAACCCTGGACCTCCGTGTTGAGACCTGTACTATACGACCGCGGCTACGGAGGCAGACTTCAAAAATCCATAATACACAAAAAATCCATCGGATTTTATAAATGCATACTTGGTACAAAACATGCACAAAAATTATAGGTGAATATGTCATTCGATAAAAATTAAATTAATGCTGATAATGAGATGGAACTTAGCACATTTGTTGGTCATATTCTTAACTACATGTGACTTAAGGATGTAAATAAAAGTCTATCCACAATTAAATTGCAACCAATGTAATGATGACAAAACCGGCTTTCAACCTAATACAGGTCATCCTCAGTGCTGGTGAGAAGAAGCTAATTTTTCCTCTTGAGTCTTGTTACAAGATTTGAGACTGGATGCAGACCCAGTCAGAAATTTATTTGTGGATAGACTTTTATTTACATCCTTATAGTATAAAATCCACTAGCGCTTATAATTTAAATATATATGACTTTAATTTCAAATTTTACTAAGCCATTATTGCGGGTTAATGACGTCATAAAAATTAATTCCGGATTGCACAACTACTTTTTAACTTTCTAGCATCTGTGAGTATCGATGATAACAAACAACACGCAATACATAAAATATAAGGTAAGATCTCGTAATCTTAATCTCTTTATGAAGATCTCGTAATTTCAAGCTCTTTGTGAAGATCCCGTAATCTTAAGCTCTTTATAAAGATCTCGTAATCTCGTGTGTTTTATAAAGATCTCGTAATTTCAAGCTCTTTATGACACTCGTAATTCGTGTATTTTATAAGATCTCGTAATCTCAAGCTCTTTATGAAGATCTCATAATCTCGTGTGTTTTATAAAGATCTCGTAATCTTAGCTTTTTATGAGATCTCGTATTCTCAAGCTCTTTATGTAGATCTCGTAATCTCAAGCTCTTTATGAACACCTCGTAATCTCGTGTGTTTTATAAAGATCTCGTATTCTCAAGCTCTTTATGTAGATCTCGTAATCTCGAGCACTTCATAAAGATCTCGTAATCTCAAGCTCTTTATGAAAATCTCGTAATCTCAAGCTCTTTATGAAGATCTGTAATCTCAAGCTCTTTATGAACACCTCGTAATCGTGTGTTTTATAAGATCTTGTAAATTCGTAATCTCGTAAGATCCGTATCAAGCTCTTTATTTGAAACACTTGTAATCTCGTGTTGTTTTATAAAGATCCCGTAATCTCAAGCTCTTTATGACACTTCGTAATCTCGTGTGTTTATAAGCATCCCGTAATTCAAGTCTTTATGAACACTTCGTAATCTCGTGGTTTTATTAAAGATCCGTAATCTTCAAGCTCTTTATGACATTCGTAATCTCGTGTGTTTTTATAAAGATCCGTAATTAAGCTCTTTATGAACACTTCGTGACTTCGTGTGTTTTATAAAGATCTTGTAATCTCAAGCTCTTTATGAACACCTCGTAATCTCGATCCTATTTCATGGCGTTACGTAATCCCGGACTCTCTGTAGCTCTCTGGTTAATAACACGACTCTCCTACATACTACATTTGTAAATCTAAAATTATATAAATATATAAATTCTTTTATTATTATTAATTATAATATTTATTTATTTCATAATTTATATAATATTTAATAATATTTATTAATATTTAATACTTAATCTTTAAATACTATTTATTTTTTTTATTAAATATTATTATTTTATTATTTTATTTATTTTATAATTTTATTATTTTTGTTATTATTTTTTATTATTTTATTATTATTTGTTATTTTTTTATTATTTTTATTAATATTATTTTTTTTTATTTTTTTTTATTATTTATTTTAAAATATTATTATTTTATTATTTAATTTTTATTATTTTATTTTTAATATTTGTTAATACTTAATATTTAATAATATTAAATATATTATTTATTATTATTATAATAATTATAATATATACCAAACGGTTCAAAGATAAAGTCATTACGATTCTACAACATTACACCATATGATATAATTAAATATTAAACTTGGCAAGAAAACGACTATCCCACGCTTCTTCATACACCAGGGGGTAAATAACATCCCTGAGGGACACCTCGTCATCTTTAGGTAACTCAAATGAATCATTAGGAACCAGCATGTGTTCTTACATGGTTATTACATTTTAAAGGTTGTTTCATACTTTTTTTAATCTAGTAAACATCACGTGACTAGTATCGTTTAATGGTAAAATAATTTATTCATGGAACCATTATATAGTTTCTTTTAATTAAAGGTGTATTCCTCCTAAGATCAAATTATAATACGACACACGGCTAAAATCAATTGACACCCCCCCAAAAATCTGTGAGGGAAAGAATTCTATTGGTTCAGACCGACCCCGCTCTTTCCCCCTCCACTTTATGCCAACCTCGGTATAAAAAAATACCTTTTTCGTAAATAAAATCATAAAAAGGCAACACTGGTTGTAAATATTTGAAACCTCGCGTCGCTTTTTTATTTCCCTCATTGTGCATATTTATCTGTTCGAGTTCGTTTCGTTCCATTCCAATCTGTTTAATTCATCCAATTATTGCAGAGTTGTAATATAATCTGAGTGTCTATATTTGACGCATGGACATTGATGTATTCTTCAAGCATTTCTTGCTATTAGAGTACAGCGCAGGGTTTGGGGTCTGTCAACCAAAAGACAGCATTTTTTTCGAAAATGCCAATGTCTTTCAATAGATGACAGTCTTGACTTTTTTAAGTCATGAATGCATATTGTGTCATATTATTTTTATAATATAAAACAGTATGCATTCAATTATACAAACTTGACACAAAACAAGTAGTTCGTTTTGGAAAAAGTAGTTATAGCTGACGATTTATTAAAATCGTCAAACTTTTATCATAGAATTATTATGATCCATTGCATTACGTAATTAACAACTTTAACTTCACTTAATTCATACTTCCCGAACAAATTTAATGCAACACTTAGGTAAATTTATAAGATACAACAATATTCCTACTTAAAAAGTAAATAAATAAATTTTTAAAAATAAAAAAAATACGATATCAAATAAAAACAAATCATAAAATTCAAAAATAACCTGACTTTCAGTGTTGCCAGAGTAGGAATTTTTTTTGTTAATATAAAGAAGGGATTTTTTTTATTTAAAAATGAGGGTTGAAAGCATTGAGATTTTGGCGGGGTGTCAATTGATTTTAGCCGTGTGTCGTACTATAGGATTGCTGCTGTCATTCAAATTTAAGATTATTATTTTTCATCGCAAAAAAGGTCCTAGTTTATGTTTATTGGGCGCTGAACCGAATGATCCCGGTCCGAAGTCGATACGACCTTTTTAAGTGACCAAGAAGTCGAAAAACGATGTTTTTTGTGGTGCTGAATAAAATAAAAACCGGTT
>JACMZG010000009.1:494968-525190 GCA_018340805.1 Microvelia longipes
TCGATCCAATTGGGCTCTGATAACAAAAAATTTTTATGTGTCAAGCAAACAAGCAAAGTTTTGCTTGCCATGCATGATGGCGGTAAGAGAGCACCGCTCGTCTCTGGTAAATACTCACATATATTTGGACTTAATTAAAGTCAGAGTGAGTTCAGGCTTTGTCAGGCCCTGATGAGTTAGACGTAACGAAACAGAGTGGGACATGACATTATGTCGACCATCAATGATGAGAATGTCGAATGATGGAACAGTTCCAGATGTAGAATTGCATTTTGCTTGTTACATTTCCTCGGTGTCTCTCGCCAATTATATTGAGTCAACTATTCATGTTTTGCAAAACTCGTAGGTATCAAATGATATATGTTTTGCTTGCCATGCATGATGGCGGTAAGAGAGCACCGCTCGTCTCTGGTAAATACTTCACATCATATTCTTTGGAATTCATTGAAGGTCAGAAAGAGTTCAGGCTCTGTCGGCGCCCTGATGAGTTAGACGTAACGAAACAGAGTGGGACATGACATTATGTCGAGACATCAAATGAGACGAATGTCGAATGATGGAACATTTATAGATGTAGCATTGCATTTTGCTTGTTACATTTCCTAGGTGTCTCTCGCACAATTATATTGTGTCAACATTATATTGATTTGTTTTATTTAGTCCATCAATTGGAGAATTAACTAATTCAAGAGGGTACAGGGTACCTCGGTACTTTTCCTCATCACATCGGATTCGCTGCGCTCATCCTACCTGCTTCGGACTTGCTTCGCCCGTCCTCAAAATATACAATTCGTCAAAATTACGCTGCAAAACGTCTTCGAACTCATTTCGCTCGTCTTCAGATAGTAAATACATCTGTTTCATTCTCAGTGGTTACCCAAACAGCACTGACCACCCTCAATTCTGCTTAACTTTTATGATCTAACAAAAATCATAGATATACTTGTCGTATTGAACGAAAACTTGGTGGTACTTATATTCATTTAAAGATATAGGCCCTTATTCAAAGACATTTTCCTAACATTTTTCTTAAGGAGAATGTTTGGAAAATGTTAAGAAAATTTTAGGAAAATATTTTTAAGCCACGAAAACCATGTTTTTTTCCACTTTTGAACACGGGAACGATCATTTAAATTTCGTGGCTTAAAAACAATTTCCTTACCTAAACCTAACATTCTCCTTAAGGAACCTTAAGGAGAATGTTAGGAAAATGTTTTTAAGCCACAAAAACCATGTTTTCCCCACTTTTAAACACGGGAACGATCATTTAAATTTCGTGGCTTAAAAACATTTCAAGCCACGAAAATGCCTAGTGTTCCCTATGCTAGTGGATAGAGTTATCTAACCTTACGTTTAACATGTTTTCCCTTCGTTTAATTTCAAGTTTACTTACGTCTTTTAGCTACTCTTAATGGCTTTTATTTTGACTTTTAATGACGATGGAGAATATTACTCTCTGATTTTAATTATAAATATTTTACAACTTTAATTTTATTACATGAATATGCCCCGATGACTAGGGCGAAATATAGTCTAGTAATATGGAGTAAGGAGTGTTTTTATATGTATTCCCTTAGTGTCTTTAAAACATTATTATGGATAAAGGGACAAAAGAATGTGAAAAACATTTTCCTTACCTAAACCTAACATTCTCCTTAAGGAGACCTAACATTTTCCTAAACATTCTCCTTAAGGAACCCTTAAGGAGAATGTAGGAAAATTTTTTAAGCCCCGAAACCCATGTTTTTCCCACTTTTAAACACGGGAACGATCATTTTTAATTTCGTGGCTTAAAACATTTCCTATCATTCTCTCTTAAGGAACCCTTAAGGAGAATGTTAGGAAAATGTTTTTAAGCCACGAAAACCATGTTTTTCCACTTTAAACACGGGAACGACATTTAAATTTCGTGGCTTAAAAACATTTTCCTTACCTAAACCTAACATTCTCCTTAAGGAAACTAACATTTTCCTAACATTCTCCTTAAGGAACCCTTAAGGAGAATGTTAGGAAAATGTTTTAAGCCACGAAAACCATGTTTTTTTCCCACTTTTAAACACGGGAACGATCATTTAAATTTCGTGGCTTAAAACATTTTCCTATCATCTCCTTAAGGAACCCTTAAGGAGAATGTTAGGAAAATGTTTTTAAGCCACGAAAACCATGTTTTTTTCCCACTTTTAAACACGGGAACGATCATTTAAATTTCGTGCTTAAAAACATTTTCCTTACCTAACCTAACATTCTCCTTAAGGAGACCTAACATTTTCCTAACATTCTCCTTAAGGAACCCTTAAGGAGAATGTTAGGAAAATGTCTTTGAATACGGGCCATAGTCTTGTACCGAATTTTAACTCAATGGGATTAAAAAACGTACACAAGTCATTATAAAAATTGAACTAATGTTGACAATGATATAAAACTTAGCACACATGTCTGACATAGACCAAATGCGTGCTAAATCTTAAATTGATTTTAAATTTTTTTTCGCGTTCTATAAGGTTTTTAAAATGTTTGCTCTGTGATTTTGAATGAGAACAAGTGGAGTTCATAATGAAAGGAACAAAGAAAAGAGTCTCTCCACAAAACTATAATTTATTCAAAGCGGTTTCAACCTACATGAGGCCATCATCAGTGCCAGAGATAAATATAAGAAAACAGGGCTGAACTTTGGTATACGGTGCACCCTGCTATCAATACTATATATCGATATATTTTTAGTTTAGAGATATGATGTAGGAATAATCGATATATGCCTTTTCTTTTACGTTTATGAACATATTTTATTATTTAAAAAAATTTTTTTTTTGTTGTTTGTGTTTTTATTCGCGTAACTAAAAATATATCGATATATAGTATTGATAACAGGGTGCACCGTATACCGAAGATTTACCGAAAACAGCTAAAAGAAAGACATTATATACGTAAAAACTATGTCGGTGAGCCGTGATAGACTCACGGCTCACCGACATCGTTGAGTCGAAAATGAAGAGGAAGAATATTACTAATTCTATTTAGTTTTTACGTATATAATGTCTTTCTTTTAGCTGTTTTCTTATATTTATCCCTGGCACTGATGATGGCCTTATGTAGGTTGAAAGCGCTTTGAAAAAATTATAGTTTTGTGGAGAGAGTCTTTTCTTCGTTTCTTTCGTTTGCTGTCATTTTTGCGGGTTAAAGACGTCATCAATTATTTTACGAATAGCACAATCACACCAATAGATTGATTTTTGACCAATGATTTTTTGACCAATTTTGACCAATGGTAGATTGATTTTTGCACTAAGTTTTAACTCTTCATCATAAATACACCACGAGCTACGATGATAACAGACACACACTCTTAAAATAATACTATATATAGAAGGAGCACTACTGATAACACGAAAGTCGGTTTATTAGTGGTCTTAAGTAATGCCACCCTAACAATACACAATTTTCTTATAAAAAAGTTGGCAATACATCCGTTTGCTGAATTATTATGCTCTATTATTAATAATTGATTGATTATTCATAAAAAAATAATAAAAATATCGGTGCATTACAATATTTAAAGCATATTAAATTGTAATTTACGTTTTTAATTAAAATTATATTAAAATTAGTCCTCGTCAACTAAATGTAGATTCTTGTATTCCGCCACCCTTTTGCCATCTAAGACCGGGTTTATTAAATACTCAGCAGGTGTTTTAAGTTATAATATTTGTTCTTTACGATCTTTCTTCATTAATAGATATTTATGACACTTATCATTTGTATTTTTTAAGCTGTGATTTTTCTAGTCTTTCCATTAATGTATTGTGATTGTTTATTTATTTATTTATTTTAATAGTTTATTAATGTAGCTTGTAGATATTGATTCTGAAGATGCCTAAATGATAGGCGAAATATATTAAATTGAATTAATCATTCAAAAACTTTTTATAGAACTAAAGTCCCCTTGATCAAGCCTGAGATGGAGTTCTATAAACTTTCCAGTGCTACAAAGAACAAACTATTATGACACATATTTAAAATAATGTTTTTTTGTTAGGGTGATACCTCTACTTAAGATCACTAGTCAGCTGGCTTTCGTGTTATCAGTAGAATTACATTGTGTTTACGGTCATATGCTCCTTGCATATTAGTATTATTCTAAGCACACACTCCACATTGAAGAGAGGTTTCAATGTGGTTACACAAATCCCCCGAGAGCCCCCAAAAAATGTATCAAGCTTCTTAATGTATTGAGATAGGGTTTGACTTCTCTTGTAATATATCTCTATGAACAATAATTTCGACTTTTTCTTTATGTACGAAAGCATAGACGTATTATTACTAGAGGGGGCTCTATTGGTTGAATTTTGAAACATCGAAAAAGTAACCTGACCACAATAAACGTATATAAAAGAACGTAATGTATTGAGATAGGGTTTGACTTCTAGTAATATATCTCTATGTACAATGATTGGCTTTTTCTTTGCATACGAAAGCATAGACGTATATTACTAGAGTGGGCTCTATTGGTTGAATTTTGAAACATCGAAAAAAGTAACCTGACCACAATAAACGTATATAAAAGAACGTAATGTATTGAGATAGGGTTTGACTTCTCTAGTAATATATCTCTATGCACAATAATTACGACTTTTTCTTTATGTACGAAAGCATAGACGTATTATTACTAGAGGGGGCCCTATTGGTTGAATTTTGAAACATCGAAAAAGTAACCTGACCACAATAAACGTATATAAAAGAACGTAATGTATTGAGATAGGGTTTGACTTCTCTAGTAATATATCTCTATGAACAATAATTTCGACTTTTTCTTTACGTACGAAAGCATAGACGTATTATTACTAGAGTGGGCTCTATTGGTTGAATTTTGAAACATCGAAAAAAGTAACCTGACCACAATAAACGTATATAAAAGAACGTAATGTATTGAGATAGGGTTTGACTTCTAGTAATATATCTCTATGTACAATGATTTGGCTTTTTCTTTGTATACGAAAACATGGACGTATTATTACTAGAGGGGGCTCTATTGGTTGAATTTTGAAACATCGAAAAAGTAACCTGACCACAATAAACGTATATAAAAGAACGTAATGTATGAGATAGGTTTGACTTATCTAGTAATATATCTCTATGTACAATAATTTGGCTTTTTCTTTGCATACAAAATGATAGACGTATTATTACTAGAGGGGGCTCTATTGGTTGAATTTTGAAAATCGAAAAGTAACCTGACCACAATAAACGTATATAAAAGAACGTAATGTATTGAGATAGGGTTTGACTTCTCTAGTAATATATCTCTATGAACAATAATTTCGACTTTTCTTTACGTACGAAAGCATAGACGTATTTTACTAGAGGGGGCTCTATTGGTTGAATTTTGAAACATCGAAAAAAGTAACCTGACCACAATAAACGTATATAAAGAACGTAAATGTATTGAGATAGGTTTGACTTCTCTAGTAATATATCTCTATGTACAATGATTTGGCTTTTTCTTTGCATACGAAAGCATAGACGTATTATTACTAGAGTGGGCTCTATTGGTTGAATTTTGAAACATCGAAAAAAGTAACCTGACCACAATAAACGTATATAAAAGAACGTAATGTTGAGATAGGTTTGACTTCTCTAGTAATATATCTCTATGCACAATAATTACGACTTTTTCTTTATGTACGAAAGCATAGACGTATTATTACTAGAGGGGGCCTATTGGTTGAATTTTGAAACATCGAAAAAGTAACCTGACCACAATAAACGTATATAAAAGAACGTAATGTATTGAGATAGGGTTTGACTTCTCTAGTAATATATCTCTATGTACAATAAATTCGACTTTTTCTTTATGTACGAAAGCATAGACGTATTATTACTAGAGAGGGCTCTATTGGTTGAATTTTGAAACATCGAAAAAGTAACCTGACCACAATAAACGTATATAAAAGAACGTAATGTATGAGATAGGGTTTGACTTCTCTAGTAATATATCTCTATGTACAATAATTTCGATTTTTTCTTTATGTACGAAAGCATAGACGTTTTATTACTAGAGGGGGCTCTATTGGTTGAATTTGAACATCGAAAAAGTAACTTGACCACAATAAACGTAATAAAAAACGTAATGTATGAGATAGGTGACTTCTCTAGTAATCATATCTCTATGTACAATGATTTGGCTTTTTTTTATGTACGAAGCATAGACGTATTATTACTAGAGGGGTTCTATTGGTTGAATTTTGAAACATCGAAAAAGTATCCTGACCACAATAAACGTATATAAAAGAACGTAATGACTTCTCTAGTATCATATCTCTATGTTTATAAAGTTCATTGATCCTTAATTATATTTATGTCAAATTATTGATCTCTACATCTAGTGAATTCTCATTGACTGAACCCAAACTAGTATATCATGAAGGTATTGTAACACGTGTAGCATGCAGGTGCACACACACACAAAAACATTAACAAAAATATAACATACCCATAAACTTCGCCACTTGTGTAAACATGTGCATGCCGTATGTGGAATTGACTTGAAATTATAAAAGAATGTTTAACAATAATAACATAGTTTCGTATAAATAATTTTAAAAATCCATATAAATAATAATAATAATAATAATACCGTTTAAGGGCCTTTTGGTCCTTCAGGGTATTCGCCCTGCGGGAACAACCTCGGGTGGAACACATCTACTAAGCTCAAAGTAAAGCTAAAGTTGGCGAAATCTTTTTACATAAAATTATATTCATAAAAACTGAGAGCATAGCCCAGGCTGTGAACCCTGGACCTCCGGTGTTGAAGACCTGTACTATACGACCGCGGCTACGGAGGCAGACTTCAAAAATCCATAATACACAAAAAATCCATCGGATTTTATAAAATGCATACTTGGTACAAAACATGGCACAAAAATTATAGGTGAATATGTCATTCGATAAAAATTAAATTAATGCTGATAATGAGATGGAACTTAGCACATTTGTTGGTCATATTCTTAACTACATGTGACTTAAGGATGTAAATAAAAGTCTATCCACAATTAAATTGCAACCAATGTAATGATGACAAAACCGGCTTTCAACCTAATACAGGTCATCCTCAGTGCTGGTGAGAAGAAGCTAATTTTTCCTCTTGAGTCTTGTTACAAGATTTGAGACTGGATGCAGACCCAGTCAGAAATTTATTTGTGGATAGACTTTTATTTACATCCTTATAGTATAAAATCCACTAGCGCTTATAATTTAAATATATATGACTTTAATTTCAAATTTTACTAAGCCATTATTGCGGGTTAATGACGTCATAAATTAATTTCCGGATTGCACAACTACTTTTAACTTTCTAGCATCTGTGAGTATCGATGATAACAAACACACACGCACATACATAAAATATAAGGTAAGATCTCGTAATCTTAATCTCTTTATGAAGATCTCGTAATTTCAAGCTCTTTGTGAAGATCCCGTAATCTTAAGCTCTTTATAAAGATCTCGTAATCTCGTGTGTTTTATAAAGATCTCGTAATTTCAAGCTCTTTATGAACACCTCGTAATCTCGTGTATTTTATAAAGATCTCGTAATCTCAAGCTCTTTATGAAGATCTCATAATCTCGTGTGTTTTATAAAGATCTCGTAATCTTAAGCTTTTTATGAAGATCTCGTATTCTCAAGCTCTTTATGTAGATCTCGTAATCTCAAGCTCTTTATGAACACCTCGTAATCTCGTGTGTTTTATAAAGATCTCGTATTCTCAAGCTCTTTATGTAGATCTCGTAATCTCGAGCATTCATAAAGATTCGTAACTCAAGCTCTTTATGAAAATCTCGTAATCTCAAGCTCTTTATGAAGATCTCGTAATCTCAAGCTCTTTATGAACATCGTAATTTCGGTGTTTATAAAGAAATCTCAAGCCTTTATGAACTTCGAAATCTCGTGTGTTTCTCTCAAGCTCTTTATGAACACTTCGTAATCTCGTGTGTTTATAAAGATCCCGTAATCAAGCTCTTATATTTGTGTGTTTTATAAAGATCCGTAATCTCAAGCTCTCTCGTAATCTCGTGTTTTATAAAGATCCCGTAATCTCAAGCTCTTTATGAACACTTCGTAATCTCGTGTGTTTTATAAAGATCCCGTAATCTCAAGCTCTTTATGAACACTTCGTGACCTCGTGTGTTTTATAAAGATCTTGTAATCTCAAGCTCTTTATGAAGATCTCGTAATCTCGATCCTATTTCATGGCGTTACGTAATCCCGGACTCTCTGTAGCTCTCTGGTTAATAACACGACTCTCCTACATACTACATTTGTAAATCTAAAATTATTATAATATATAAATTCTTTTATTATTATTAATTATTAATATTATTAATTTATCATAATTATATAATATTTAATAATATTTATAATATTTATATTTAATATTTAAATACTATTATTTTTTTTATTAAATATTATTATTTTATTTATTTTATTTATTTTTATAATTTTTATTTTTGTTATTATTTTTTTATTTTATTATTATTTGTTATTTTTATTATTTTTATTAATATTATTTTATTTTTTTTTATTATTTATTTTAAAATATTATTATTTATTATTATTTTTTAATTTTTTATTTTTTTTTAATTTGTTAATACTTAATATTTAATAATATTAAATATATTATTTATTATATTATAAATAATTATAATATATTACCAAACGGTTCAAAGATAAAGTCATTACGATTCTACAACATTACACCATATGATATAATTAAATATTAAACTTGGCAAGAAAACGACTATCCCACGCTTCTTCATTACACCAGGGGGTAATAACATCCCTGAGGGACACCTCGTCATCTTTAGGTAACTCAAATGAATCATTAGAAACCAGCATGTGTTCTTACATGGTTATTACATTTTAAAGGTTGTTTCATACTTTTTTTAATCTAGTAAACATCACGTGACTAGTATCGTTTAATGGTAAAATAATTTATTCATGGAACCATTATATAGTTCTTTTAATTAAAGGTGTATTCCTCCTAAGATCAAATTATAATACGACACACGGCTAAAATCAATTGACACCCCCCCAAAATCTGTGAGGGAAAGAATTCATTGGTTCAGACCGACCCCGCTCTTTCCCCTCCACTTTATTGCCAACCTCGGTATAAAAAAATACCTTTTTCGTAAATAAAATCATAAAAAGGCAACACTGGTTGTAAATATTTGAAACCTCGCGTCGCTTTTATTTCCCTCATTGTGCATATTTATCTGTTCGAGTTCGTTTCGTTCCATTCCAATCTGTTTAATTCATCCAATTATTGCAGAGTTGTAATATAATCTGAGTGTCTATATTTGACGCATGGACATTGATGTATTCTTCAAGCATTTCTTGCTATTAGAGTACAGCGCAGGGTCTGGGGTCTGTCAACCAAAAGACAGCATTTTTTTTCGAAAATGCCAATGTCTTTCAATAGATGACAGTCTTGACTTTTAAGTCATGAATGCATATTGTGTCATATTATTTTTATAATATAAAACAGTATGCATTCAATTATACAAACTTGACACAAAACAAGTAGTTCGTTTTGGAAAAAGTAGTTATAGCTGACGATTTATTAAAATCGTCAAACTTTTATCATAGAATTATTATGATCCATTGCATTACGTAATTAACAACTTTAACTTCACTTAATTCATACTTCCCGAACAAATTTAATGCAACACTTAGGTAATTTATAAGATACAACAATATTCCACTTAAAATAAAAAAATAAATTTTAAAAATAAAAAAATACGATATCAAATAAAAACAAATCATAAAATTCAAAAATAACCTGACTTTCAGTGTTGCCAGAGTAGGAATTTTTTTTGTTAATATAAAGAAGGGATTTTTTTATTTAAAAATGAGGGTTGAAAGCATTGAGATTTTGGCGGGGTGTCAATTGATTTTAGCCGTGTGTCGTACTATAGGATTGCTGCTGTCATTCAAATTTAAGATTATTATTTTTCATCGCAAAAAAGGTCCTAGTTTATGTTTATTGGGCGCTGAACCGAATGATCCCGGTCCGAAGTCGATACGACCTTTTTAAGTGACCAAGAAGTCGAAAAACGATGTTTTTTGTGGTGCTGAATAAAATAAAACCGGTCTGAAGTCAAAGACTACTCAATGCTAGGGTTCTCAGGTTCGAATCTAAATACTGGCGCTAATTTTTGTATCATCTTATTCACAGTTTAAAATTCAAAATAATTTTAGCGTGGTGGTTCGAAACCCAGGCGAATTTCCTTTGAAATTTGCGCTTTCAATCAAAGTTTTGATTGATTGCGGCCACAACAGCATGAGGCCGCAATAGCTACAGAGGGGCATTTTGTTTTAACTGAGAAAGTGAAGTTATCGCGCTTATTTTACTGACGTCATACTTATTGAGTGGACTACGTATTGATAATATCCTTATTCTTAAGCTTGCCGTGGGTCTCTTAGTAACTTTAATATTTTTCTTTCCAATCATCTTAGATAGAAAAAGCTGTGTTTTCGTTGCATATTTATTTACAAGAGAATTGTATTGTAAACTTAGAGGAATATAACCTAAGAATAATACTATATATAGAAGGAACATTACTGATAACACGAAAGGCGGTTCTTTGGTGCACTTAAGTAATGCTGCCCCCCTAACAATATGCAATATTTAAAAAAAGTTGGCAATACTTCCGGTTGCTGAATTATTATGTTCTTATTAATTAATTATTGATTATTTCATGAAATACTAATATAAATATCGGTGCATTACAATATTTAAAGCATTTTAAATTGTAGTTTAACGTATTTATTAAAGGACCCCCGCAAAATGCTTATGAAAATGGCTCTCGGTCAAATTCGCTGAAAACTTTGCATAAATACTAAACTTAACATGCTGATCAAAAGTGTCAATGGGCACAACGCTCTATCTTCAACCCTTAGCCTTGTAAGCACCCTTAAACTCACCCTATCAGGGTTATGCTTATGAAAAATGGCTCTCGGTCAAATTCGCTGAAACTTTGCATAAATACTAAACTTAACATGCTGATCAAAAGTGTCAATGGGCACAACGCTCTATCTTCAACCCTTAGCCTTATAAGGACCCTTAAACTCACCCCATCAGAGTAACGCTTTTTTTTTCAAGTAAGGCAATTTTTTTCTGAAAATATACCCTAAATTATGCAGTAAAAGCATAGTCTGCCTATCCAGAGTGGAGCCCTTCATATGAATGCACTCGCTCAAAATATTAGCAAATCGCACAAATTCTAGTTTTCTTGTGATAAGTGGTTCCCTGTAGGTCGTATGCAAACCATGAAAAGAACATTTTTTAAAGCTGATAAAATTTCGGGTAACGCGAGTGTTCTTTCGTCAAAATCAGATAAATACAACTAAAGTTATGACATTTGTTAAATGGCAAAAAAATGCACAAAAAGAAAATATTGGCTTTTTGTGCATAATTTAACCATTTTTTCAGTGTTTTTGAAAGAGCCATAACTTTAGTTGTAGCCATCCGATTTTGATGATTAAACTCTCGTTTTATAGAACATTTTATCAGCTATAAAAAATGTTCTCTTCATGTTTCGCACACGACCCACAGGGAACCACTTATTTTAAGAAAGCTTAAATTTTTTCGATTTTATAAAATTTTGAGCATCCACAATCATATGAAGGGCTCCACTCTGGATAGGCAGACTATGATTTTCCTTCATAATTTAAGGTATATTTTCTGAAATATTTAGTTTGAAGTAGTACTAAATGAGTCACATTTTTTCAGGTCCGGCTCTTGGACTATTAAAGAAAACATCACTTGATTTGTGTAAATGTCAATTAATGACATAATGTTTTGTTTACATATATATGTCAATCAATGACATAATGTTTTGTTTACATATATATTTCAATAAATGACATAATGTTTGTTTATGCCAATCCAATGACATAATGTTTGTTTACATATATATGCAATCAATGACATAATGTTTTGTTTACATATATATGCCGGTGCATTACAATATTTAAACCATTTTAAATTGTAGTTTAACGTATTTATTAAAGGACCCCGCAAAATGCTTATGAAAAATGGCTCTCGGTCAAATTCGCTGAAACTTTGCATACATACTAAACTTAACATGCTGCTCAAAAGTGTCAATGGGCACAACGCTCTATCTTCAACCCTTAGCCTTGTAAGCACCCTTAAACTCACCCTTATCAGGGTTATGTTATGAAAAACTGGCTCTCGGTCAAATTCGCTGAAACTTTGCATAAATACTAAACTTAACATGCTGATCAAAATGTCAATGGGCACAACGCTCTATCTTCAACCTTAGCCTTAAAGCACCCTTAAACTCACCCTATCAGGGTTATGCTTATGAAAAATGGCTCTCGGTCAAATTCGCTGAAACTTTGCATACATACTAAACTTAACATGCTGCTCAAAAAGTCAATGGGCACAACGCTCTATCTTCAACCCTTAGCCTTGTAAGCACCCTTAAACTCACCCTATCAGGGTTATGCTTATGAAAAATGGCTCTCGGTCAAATTCGCTGAAACTTTGCATAAATACTAAACTTAACATGCTGATCAAAAGTGTCAATGGGCACAACGCTCTATCTTCAACCCTTAGCCTTGTAAGCACCCTTAAACTCACCCTATCAGGGTTATGCTTATGAAAAATGGCTCTCGGTCAAATTCGCTGAAACTTTGCATAAATACTAAACTTAACATGCTGATCAAAAGTGTCAATGGGCACAACGCTCTATCTTCAACCTTAGCCTTGTAAGCACCTTAAAACTCACCCTATCAGGGTTATGCTTATGAAAAATGGCTCTCGGTCAAATTCGCTGAAACTTTGCATAAATACTAAACTTAACATGCTGCTCAAAAGTGTCAATGGGCACAACGGTCTATCTTCAACCCTTAGCCTTATAAGGACCCTTAAACTCACCCCATCAGAGTTACGCTTTTTTTTCAAGTAAGGCAATTTTTTTCTGAAAATATACTTTAAATTATGAAGTAAAAGCTTAGTCTGCCTCCCTTAGTTTAGTAAAAGCTTAGTCCAGAGTGGAGCCCTTCATATGAATGCACTCACTCAAAATATTAGCAAATCGCACAAATTCTAGTTTTCTTGTAATAAGTGGTTCCCTGTAGGTCGTATGCAAACCATGAAAAGAACATTTTTTAAAGCTGATTAAATTTCGTGTTACGCGAGTGTTCTTTCGTCAAAATCAGATAAATAGAACTAAAGTTATGACATGTGTTAAATGGCAAAAAAATGCACAAAGAGAAAATATTTTGGTTTTTTGTGCATAATTTAACCATTTTTTCAGTGTTTTTGAAAGAGCCATAACTTTAGTTGTAGCCATCCGATTTTGATGATTAAACTCTCGTTTTATAGAACATTTTATTAGCTATAAAAAATGTTCTCTTCATGTTTCGCACACGACCCACAGGGAACCACTTATTTTAAGAAAGCTTAAATTTTTTCGATTTTATAAAATTTTGAGCATCCACAATCATATGAAGGGCTCCACTCTGGATAGGCAGACTATGTTTTTTCATCATAATTTAAGGTATATTTTCAAAAATATTTGGTTTGAAGTAGTACAAAATGAGTCACATTTTTTCAGGTCCGGCTCTTGGACTATTAAAGAAAACGTCACTTGATTTGTGTAATGTCAATTAATGACATAAATTTTGTTTACATATATATGTCAATCAATGACATAATGTTTTGTTTACATATATATGTCAATCAATGACATAATGTTTTGTTTACATATATATGCCAATCAATGACATAATGTTTTTTTTTTTTTTTTTTTTTTTTTTTTTTTTTTTTTTTGGCATTGGTCGACTTGACCATACAGCCATATAATATATAATTTATTTATACTTGCTCAAAAATTTTTATTTCTTCTTGGTGTTTATGTTTGAACACTTGATAAATATTTTATTTATTTCCAATTATTTTATTGGATTTTAATTATTAAATGATATTATGGTATTGTTTATTTATTTATTGTTTATTTATTTATTTTTTTTTTTTTTTTATATTATAATTTAGCTAAATTTGTATTTTTTGCTTAAAAGCAAAAAGGTATAGTTTTTTATAAACGTTTATAGATTTTGTAGCAATTAGTGACTTATAGTTAAATGGCTGAGCTACACATTTGGTAGCATGCAACTCGTTAAATAGTGCAGTGCGCCCCACTGAATAGCGAGGACAGTGCATAATAATGTGCTCAAGATCCTCGACAACAGTACAAATATTACAGTTCGGATTTTCCTCTAGTTTAATTTTATTTAAGTAGTATTTACAGACACCATGGTTTGTTCGAAGTCGGGTTATAAATGTTGTAAAATATCTGCTGTTGATAGTATGGCCTTTAAACCACGGAACAAGACCGACTTTAGGCTGATGTTCCTTGTAGAACTGCCGGCTTGCTGGGTATTTTGCCATATTTGCCATTTAGATAGAGCCGATAATTTAATTTGCCTGTAAATATCTTTAAATGGAATTTTATACTGCTTGCCATAGATAATTGCAGACTCATCGTCGTCACAGCTTTCCTTTGCTTTGTTGTCTACAATTTCATTAGGCGTGATACCCGCGTGGCCTTTAAGCCAAACCAAGACAATATTTTTATCCTTTAATGAGTTAATGTAGAATAATTATTTGACTTAGTAAATAGTTGTTAAGAGATGAGAAAGATTTATTTTGAACAGCGGAAACTAAACTTTGATTATCTGTAAAAATAACAAAATCATTATGTATAGATTCTTTAATATACTCTAAAGCTTGGACTACAGCGATTTGTTCTGTTGTGTATGAAGAGACATATTTATTTCAGCTTTACTCCTTTAAAATAATTTTGGAATAATCATAGATAGCACAACCAGTGCTATCGTTGATTTGGACCCGTCTGTAAAAATATATGACAATCCGGCCATTGAGAGGATACACTATCCCAGAACATACTGTTTCTGACGGATAAAGGATATTTTTGATAAATCTTCCATATAATAAGTAGTAATTCTATGAGTTATTGCGTGGTAGTTAATGGATTTATATGGAATTTTATAATAGACATGTATGTCGTTACGAAAGATGGCAGTTTCTGTGAAGCTCTGAACTAAAGCAGGAGATTTTTACGTTCCCAGAAAGGATAAGTAAGGACAGATGACGCTAGTCTTGAAATTTTTTGGCTTGCTATTGAATCAAATGAAAAGTTTTTTATATAAATCTGTCGCATAAAATTTGGCGACGTATGAAAGCGGGGGTTCGTCGCATTCAGAGTATAGTGATAAAAGTGGAGACGAAGGCAGAGCTCCTAAACAAATACGCAGGCAAGTATTCTGAATTTTTTGCAGAGGTTCTAGGAGTCTAAAGCTTGCTTGGCCATAGAAAATAGCTCCAAAGTCGATCACGGACCGAATAGTAGCTCTATAATAGAGAAGTGAGATGTTAACGTCAGCTCCCCAATATGTATGACAAACAGATTTTAAAACATTGATATAACATTCTACTCTTTTCATAATATAGTTGATGTGGTTTGACCATGTTAATTTTGTATTTAAATAAAGGCCTAAAAATTTAGGTTCTCTCAGATGGGAAATAACGTGTTGTTTAGAACAACAGAATCACCTAATGGTATTGCACGTTTTAGGGAGAAAGGACTTACAAAAGATTTTGCGACGGAGATTGACACATCTTTATCCCTAGCCCATTCCTGTAAGGCATAAACAACAGCAGATAGTATAGTTACGGCTTCTTCAAACGATTTTGCAATAACATAGAGACAGACGTCATCTGCCCACTGCAAAATTCGTACTCATTACCAAAAATATGATTCGAGGTCACAAACATACAAGGCGTAAAGTAAACATGATAAGATCCCGCCCTGGGGCAGCCGATAGACGTCCCTTCTAGGGCCTACTAAACGGCCGTTTATCTTGATAAATAAGTTGCGCCCAGAGATTAGAGTTTATATTTCTGACCAGTGGTGGAGGAAAACCTAGTGATATAAGAATTTTGTACAGTTTACTTATATTAACGTTGTCATATGCCCCTTTAATATCAACGAATAGAGCCAGAGCACATTTATCGCTAGCAAATGCTGAATAAATATCTGATATTAGAATAGCATGGGGCTGGTTAACTGAGCAAAAACTTTCTGAAGCCATACTGGGATTTGGTAGTAAATCATTGTTTTCAACCCACCATTCTAACCGATGTTTTATTAAGCGTTTCATACGTTTTCTTAATACAGGAAGATAAAACTATTGGGCGGTATGAGTCAGCCAACATCGCGTCTTTACCAGGTTTTAACAATGGAATTATTACCTCATCGTACCATGTTGCAGGAACTCAATTTCGTTTTTGTATATTTTATTAAATATATTTAGTAGTATTTGCTTATTTGGTGTGGTAAGTTACTTACCATTGAATAATGTATTTTATCTAATCCAGGACAGGAGTTATTATTTGTTTTTAGGGCTAAATCAAGTTCGGACGTTGTGAATGGTTCCAAAAGAATATTGGCGGATCGATTCCAACCCGCCCACGGTTCCTCAGGAAACGGATTAGATATCGGCACTGTGTCAGGACACAACATTTTAAGAATATTGTACGCTATATTTTCATCTATGTCAATGCTTGAATTGCTATTATTATTATTTTTATTTTTAAGGTTTTTTAGTGTACGCCATACGTTTTTAACTGGTGTTTGATTATTTAGTTTTGAACAATATTTTTTCCATGTACTTTTTTTAACTCTTTTTATTGTTTTTCTTCCAATAGCTTCAGACTTTTTATAATTTAAATAGTGCTGTAAATTAGGATTATTTTTATACGCCATTACAGCAGACTCTCTCTGATCCGAAACATTTTGACACTCTGAAGACCACCAAAACTTGGTGGTCAACAAACCATGGTAAACAAAACATAATGTTTTGTTTACATATATATGTCAATCAATGACATAATGTTTTGTTTACATATATATGCCAATCAATGACATAATGTTTGTTTACAGTTTGTTTTGTTTACATATTATGTCAATCAATGACATAAATGTTTTGTTACATATATATGTCAATCAATGACATAATGTTGTTTACATATATATGTCAATCAATGACATAATGTTTTGTTTACATATATATGTCAATCAATGACATAACATATACAATGACAGTTTTGTTACATATATATAATCTATAAAACCAGAATTAATACTGATTAAGATTCGTGATTTTTTTGAAATGTTTGTGGGGTCATATTTGTGGGTTAGACACGTCACACATATTTCATAAACTATAGGGTTCTGGTTTTTGTTTTTGTACCAAGTTTCATATTGATCCGAGAAAGCATTCGAAAGTTATCGTGTCCCATAGAAACGTCTAGGAACAAAAAATCTCGTTCATATATATACATACATACATACATACATATATATATATATATATATATATATATATATATATATTAATATATATATATATTCTATATTAATATATTTACAGAAATAAAAAAATAACATATATCTATCTAAACTTAAACTATAAGTATTATCTATATGAAATATTATTGATATATTTTATACAGATATCCAGCCATCCATTTTTGTTTTCATTTATTTGAAATTATTGCTAATAAGTAAACAATTTTTTTTCTATGTTAGAAGTTTTTTTTCATGTTATATAAAATTTAAAAAAAATAATATATATATATATATATATATATATATATATATATATATATATATATATATATATATATATATATATATATATATATATATATATATATATATATATATATATATATATATATATATATAAAAATAAAATGCCCCGTTTTAGGGCCTTTCGGCCCATCAGGGTATTCACCCTGCGGGAACCACCTCAGGTGGGTAGCATCTACTACACTCTAAAAATTTAATTAAAGTTGGCGAAATCTTTTTAATACAAATACTATTCATAAAATCTTAGAGCATAGCCCGGGCTGCGAACCCCGGACCTCCGGTGCCGAAATCGAACGCCTTTACGATCACGGCCACGGAGGCAGATTTATGGTATATATATATATATATATTATATATATATATATATATATATATATATATATATATATTATATTTTTGTGCGTATTTCTAGACGTTTTCTTCTAAACACTATCTTTCAAATCTTTGGAATTGGGATTAGGAACTGATTAAGAATATATATATATATATATATATATATATATATATATATATATATATATATATATATAATTTCAAAGGAAATTTTCCTGAAGTGTGAGTTACAGTGTTCGAATATTTGATTGCTGAAACTAATATCTGCAGTATATCTTCACGACTTCTTTTTTAAAAATAAGAGTAATTAAGAACTAAGTAATTCAACACGTACTTACCGTCTGAGTTAGGAAAACGTTGAGAATTAACTAATATATCTGGTTCAGTAGAGTGAACTGTTCGGTACAGTTAATAGCATCAATACCTTATCGGATAAGATAAAAGAGAAAGAAGTCTCTCCACAAAAATATATTCTTAATAGCAAAGCGCTTTCAACCTAACAAGAGGTCATCATCAGTGCTAGCCTAACAAACAAAATTAATACAATACATCAGAAATTTTTTTTTTTTCTGATTTATTGTATTAATTTTGTTTGTTAGGCTAGCACTGATGATGACCTCTTGTTAGGTTGAAAGCGCTTTGCTATTAAGAATATTTTTTGTGGAGAGACTTCTTTCTCTTTTATTAAGATGAACTCCATTAACGCTCACCTTAGTTCTTCATTATCGGATAAGAGTTATTTAGATTGATCAATTTAAATGCATAGATGTCTGACGCAAAACCACTCAAAATGACTTAAAAACGCCTGAAACGGATAACTCCGGTTTCATCCCCGTTTTGGTTGTTAAAACGCAATACTGTTCCTTTATACCTACGTTATTAATCAGGCGAAGTAAAAATTAGTCTTTGTACAGATTCAATGTTATTAAGTACTGATCATTAATTAATGCTATGTATTTCTGAATGAATGAAATTCTTGTTAAATAATGCATAATGAAAACGCTAAAGTAAATTGGAGTGAAAAGGTATTGAATATGGTTTTCACGTGTTTCCCATCCTGCTCTGCGATCTACAAGGATGATCTACTTGGCACCAGGAATATTAGTGTGGTTAAAATATCTCTACACAGAGTTATTAGAGGTTAGAATTCATTCAATACGTTAATACTACACATATAGCCATTGATATGAATCACTAAAGATAGCATACCCTTGCTAAGTAGATCGAGAGGTTTGAAACTATAGAGGTGTATTGCTAGATGGGGCACACCCTGTCTAAGTAGATTAAGAGGTTTGCAACCATAGAGGTGTATTGCTAGAGGGGGGCACACCCTGTCTAAGTAGATTGAGAGATTTGCAACTATAGAGGTGTATTGCTAGATGGGGCATACCCTGTCTAAGTAGATTGAGAGGTTTAAAACCATAGAGGTGTATTGCTAGATGGGGCATACCCTGTCTAAGTAGATTAAGAGGTTTGAAACCATAGAGGTATTGCTAGATGGGGCATACCCTGTCTAAGTAGATTAAGAGGTTTGAAACCATAGAGGTGTATTGCTAGATGGGGCATACCCTGTCTAAGTAGATTGAGAGGTTTTGAAACTATAGAGGTGTATTGCTAGATGGGGCATACCCTGTCTAAGTAGATTGAGAGGTTTGAAACCATAGAGGTGTATTGCTAGATGGGGCATACCCTGTCTAAGTAGAATTAGAGGTTTGCAACCATGGAGGTGTATTGCTAGATGGGGCATACCCTGTCTAAGTAGATTGAGAGGTTTAAAACTATAGAGGTGTATTGCTAGATGGGCATACCCTGTCTAAGTAGATTAAGAGGTTTGAAACCATAGAGGTGTATTGCTAGATGGGGCATACCCTGTCTAAGTAGATTGAGAGGTTTGAAACCATAGAGTGTAATTGCTAGATGGGGCATACCCTGTCAAGTAGATTGAGAGGTTTGAAACCATAGAGGTGTATTGCTAGATGGGGCGTACTCTGTCTAAATAGATTGAGAGCCTTGAAACCATAGAGGTGTATTGCTAGATGGGGCATACCCTGTCTAAGTAGATTGAGAGGTTTGCAACTATAGAGGTGTATTGCTAGATGGGGCATACCCTGTCTAAGTAGATTAAGAGGTTTGAAACCATAGAGGTGTATTGCTAGATGGGGCATACCCTGTCTAAGTAGAATTAGAGGTTGCAACCATGGAGGTGTATTGCTAGATGGGGCATACCCTGTCTAAGTAGATTGAGAGGTTTAAAACTATAGAGGTGTATTGCTAGATGGGGCATACCCTGTCTAAGTAGATTGAGAGGTTTGAAACCATAGAGGTGTATTGCTAGATGGGGCATACCCTGTCTAAGTAGATTAAGAGGTTTGAAACCATAGAGGTGTATTGCTAGATGGGGCATACCCTGTCTAAGTAGATTGAGAGGTTTGAAACCATAGAGGTGTATTGCTAGATGGGGCATACCCTGTCTAAGTAGATTGAGAGGTTTGAAACATAGAGGTGTATTGCTAGATGGGGGCGTACTCTGTCTAAATAGATTGAGAGCCTTGAAACCATAGAGTGTATTGCTAGATGGGCATACCCTGTCTAAGTAGATTAAGAGTTTTGAAACCATAGAGGTGTTTGCTAGATGGGGCATACCCTGTCTAAGTAGATTGAGAGGTTTGAAACTAAGAGGTGTATTGCTAGATGGGGCATACCCTGTCTAAGTAGATTGAGAGGTTTGAAACTATAGAGGTGCTAGATGGGGCATACCCTGTCTAAGTAGAATTAGAGGTTTGCAACCATGGAGGTGTATTGCTAGATGGGGCATACCCTGTCTAAGTAGATTGAGAGGTTTAAAAACTATAGAGGTGTATTGCTAGATGGGCATACCCTGTCTAAATAGATTGAGAGGTTTGAAACCATAGAGGTGTATTGCTAGATGGGGCATACCCTGTCTAAGTAGATTAAGAGGTTTGAAAACCATAGAGGTGTATTGCTAGATGGGGCATACCCTGTCTAAGTAGATTGAGAGGTTTGAAAACCATAGAGTGTATTGCTAGATGGGGCATACCTGTCTAAGTAGATTGAGAGGTTGAAACCATAGAGGTGTATTGCTAGATGGGGGCGTACTCTGTCTAAATAGATTGAGAGCCTTGAAACCATAGAGGTGTATTGCTAGATGGGGCATACCCTGTCTAAGTAGATTGAGAGGTTTGCAACTAGAGGTGTATTGCTAGATGGGGCATACCCTGTCTAAGTAGATTGAGAGGTTTGCAACTATAGAGGTGTATTGCTAGATGGGGCATACCCTGTCTAAGTAGATTGAGAGGTTTTGAAAACCATAGAGGTGTATTGCTAGATGGGGCATACCCTGTCTAAGTAGATTGAGAAGTTGGCAACTATAGAGGTGTATTGCTAGATGGCATACCCTGTCTAAGTAGATTGAGAGGTTTGCAACTATAGAGGTGTATTGCTAGATGGGCATACCCTGTCTAAGTAGATTGAGAGGTTTGAAACCATAGAGGTGTATTGCTAGATGGGGCATACCCTGTAAGTAGATTAAGAGTTTGAGAGGTGTTGCTAGATGGCATACCCTGTCTAGTAGATTGAGAGGTTTAAACATAGAGGTGTATTGCTAGATGGGCATACCCTGTCTAAGTAGATTGAGAGGTTTGAGGTGTATTGCTAGATGGGGATACCCTGTCTAAGTAGATTAAAGGTTTGAAACCATAGAGGTGTATTGCTAGATGGGGCATACCCTGTCTAAGTAGATTGAGAGGTTTGAAACCATAGAGGTGTATTGCTAGATGGGCATACCCTGTCTAACGAGGTGTAGCTAGATGGGCATACCCTGTCTAAGTAGATTGAGAGGTTTGAAACCATAGAGGTGTATTGCTAGATGGGGGCGTACTCTGTCTAAATAGATTGAGAGCCTTGAAACCATAGAGGTGTATTGCTAGATGGGGCATACCCTGTCTAAGTAGATTGAGAGGTTTGCAACTATAGAGGTGTATTGTAGATGGGCATACCTGTCTAAGTCAGAGTTCCACCAAGTAGAGGTGTATTGCTAGATGGGGCATACAAGTAGATTGAGAGGTTTGCAACTATAGAGGTGTATTGCTAGATTACAAGTAGATTGAGAGGTTTGCAGAGGTGTATTGCTAGATGGGGCATACCCTGTCTAAGTAGATTGAGAGGTTTGAACCATAGAGGTGTATTGCTAGATGGGGCATACCCTGTCTAAGTAGATTAAGAGGTTTGAAACCATAGAGGGTATTGCTAGATGGGGCATACCCTGTCTAAGTAGATTGAGAGGTTTGAAACCATAGAGGTGTATTGCTAGATGGGGCGTACTCTGTCTAAATAGATTGAGAGCCTTGAAACCATAGAGATTACTAGACAGGGCGTACCCTATCGTAATCAAAATTAAATATCAATTCTTATTGATATTCAACCATATAACCATGTCTTATTGACATGGTTATTGTACTTTATCAGTTCGTCATATTAATGGTTTATATAAGTGTCATACTGCCCGGATATAACCGAATTTTCAAATGTTTTATAATTTAACACATGGCTAAGCCAGTTGACAGCGTCGAGAAATAGGCTTGAGGAACCAATGGGGTTGGTTCAATGGGTTAGATTGTAACTTTATTATTATGCAAAGAAATCACAATTTAATTAAATATATTTTTCGTATTAAACTTTCTTATAACCAAAAGTGAACCTTCACTATAAAAGACGCGATGTTTTAGCGGGATCAGTTATCGCGTAATCTCACTCGATCGACTAAACAAATACGCTGTAAGAACCGTGAAGTTAGTTGACCGGATATTATACGTATCCAATACGATCGCCTGTTAAATACGCTGTGTGTACGTAGTAAATGTTTACGTGTATTTAAACTTGTAATGCGAGTTTAATCTATCAAATGATTTAATATATTAATGTAGTATGTAGAGTATCTATAATCGTATTTGTTATGTTTATTTAGGCACTCTATAAAGTATTAAGTGGCGGTAAATTAAAAGTTAATAAATTACTATACTATAGAAACAGAATGAGGAGTTAAACCCGCAATACAAGTTTAAATACTTGAAAATATTTAAACTAAACCTGGGTCATAAATAAATATTTTCTTAATATTTTTCTCCGTGCACAGTTGCTGGCTAGACTCTTGTAGTAGGTGAGTTTTATCTACATGACTTTGTGTACAAGGAATGACAGTGTAATTGTTTTGATTTTTATAAATATAACGTTCTGCTGAACAAGCGGAAACCTTGACCAGCAAACAAAACTTCCGGCTCCAATATCTCAGTTCGATTTCGCTAAACGTTCAAGTATGTGTCTCATTAATTAAATATAATTTAATTCAAAAATAGTAATTACATTCCGCTATTTCTCTAAAATTTTATGAACAAAATATTAATTAAAATGTGTTATTTATCTATAATTACATTAAATAATAGTAATTACATTGCGTTATTTATCTATAATTTTATTAAAAAATAGTAATTACATTGTGTTATTTCTCTATAATTATATTAAATAATAGTAATAAAATTGCGTTATGTCTCTATAATTTAATTCAATAATAGTAATTAAATTTTATTATTTCTTTATAATTTAATCAAAAAATAGTAATTACATTGCGATTTATCTCTATAATTTATTAAAAAATAGCAATTGCATTGCGATATATTTCTATAATTTATACAAAAAATAGAAATTACATTGCTATATATCTCTATATTTATTAAAAAATAGTAATAACATTGCAATATATCTCTATAATTCATGAAAAATAGTAATTACATTGCGATATATCTCTATAATTCATGAAAAATTGTAATTACATTGCGATATATCTCTATAATTTATTAAAAAATTGTAATTACATGGCGATATATCTCTATAATTTATTAAAAAATAGTAATTACATTGCGATATATCTCTATAATTTATTAAAAAATTGTAATTACATGGCGAAATATCTCTATAATTATTAAAAATTGTAATTACATTGCGGTATATCTCTATAATTTATTAAAAAATAGTAATTACATTGCGATATATCTCTATAATTTATTAAAAAATTGTAATTACATTGCGGTATATCTCTATAATTTATTTAAAATTGTCATTACATAGCGATATATCTCTAAATTTATTTAAAATTGTCATTACATTGCGATATATCTCTATAATTTATTAAAAAATTGTAATTACATTGCGATATATCTCTATAATTTATTAAAAATTGTAATTACATCGCGAAATATCTCTATAACTTATTAAAAAATTGTAATTACATTTTGTTATTTCTCTATAATTTTATTAACGAAATTAATTTAATTATAACGTTTATTTTCGCATAATGTTTTAGAAATATATTCATTAGATTGCGAATATTATATACATACTAATGCCAGGATTAGATTATACATTAGAAGGTAAGGTAGCTGCATTAGACAGTTTTTTAATAATTGGTTTTGTATATATATATATATATATATATATATATTATATATATATATATATATATATATATATATATATATACACATATTTAAGGGGTTCAACTCTGTGTTGAGTGTAGTTTAGGCTATACACCGATTAAAAATGAGCTTCAGGGTTTGACCCTGGGTTGAGTCCTCATCCAAACCCCGCGTGTAAACAAAGTATTATTAGAGTTTTAACTAGTGGTTCCTCTATCCCTCTACAAATGTTATTATTACCAACTATTATTACTTCCTAGCCGAATATTTAAACGTGATAGTGTTTAATTAATACTATCTAATACCTTTCTACCAGTATCTAATTATTGAAAGTGCTAATCAAAAATAACCTGTTATGTAGTTCATTAACATTCCAACGACTTTAAAACAGTAAAGGTATGCCTCGTCTGTGACAAAAGGGCGTGGCCTAATTTCGACAAGTTTTGTTTACTTTGAATTAGCTTAATATACATTTTAAGGTATATAGTAATATATTGTAAGATATCCTAACAAAGAATATATGTAAGATATCCTCATATACATTGTAAGGTATATTCCAAATTTTAGATCTTCATGGCCCCTATTCATTAAACCCAAGGATGTTGAATAAAGGCGATGACGCATTAAGGAACATTTTTGACCCCATGGAAGTTGTATGAGATAGAGAAATAGGAAAAAACTTACCTTCCCTTAGGTTATAATTTAAAAAGGCGCCAAACGCAGGTTATGTAGCTAAGTTGTTATATAATTCTTGGTTGTCGAGTTTGCTTCTCAACTTTCTTCAGTGCTTTCGTTATTGTTACATTTGGTGCTTGTCAAGTCATTTGTGCTTATATTTTACATTTTGGACTCTAGGTAGCTACTTTAGTGAGAGTAATTGAAGCTTTACCGTTTACTTTTCGTAGAGAGTAAGTTAAATGTGTTAATATTTTATCTTTTTTAGCCTATTGAAATGTTTTGCTAGTTTTCAAGATTCAATTTTTGTTGTAATGTTCTTAATTTATTTAATGTTGTTAATTTTAAGCAATATTAACAAAAAACAGTTAAAAAGTATGAACTTTTTTCAATTTGTTTATAACCTTCGCAAGCAAAACAATGGGAAACCCATTGAGAGTTAAGTTTGCCTCTAAATTTTAAGACCTGCGCTGTTATAAGGATCATAAGCATGTGCAGTTCGTACCAAGCATGTGCAGTTGGTTTTTGACGTGTGTTTCGTGTTGCATTCATCTCTATGTTTTGATTTTCGATGGGGTCACTTTGTTAAATGGCAATTCGTCTTAGTGCGTCATCCCCTTTATTCAACATCTTTGATTAAACCTGAACGTTTAGAGCAATACAAAGACTAGAGCAAATAATGGCCCTTAAAATACTTGGTCAGGGCCTTAGAGCAACAAAAAAGTGTCTTATACTCTGAGAGCCAGGCCAAAAAAATGTGCCTCATTTTGTACTACTTCGAAGCAAATTTTTCTGAAAATATACCTTAAATTATGGAGGAAAATATTCTGCCTATCCAGAGTGGAGTTTTTCATATAATTGCGCATGATCAAAATTTTATAAAATCGCCCTAATTCCAGTTTTCTTGCAATAAGTGGCTCCCTGTAAGTCGTGTGCAAAACAAAAAAAAGAACATTTTTTAAAGCTCATAAATTTTTCTATAAAACGAACGTTTCTTCGTCAATATCGGATAAATTCAATTAAAGTTATGACGATGCACAAAAAGTCAATATTTTTCCCAAAGAGATTCGCTGACGTTGTATGAATTAACAATTTTTTGGTGTTTTTGAAAGAGCCATACCATTGGTTGTAGTTATCCAATTTTGATGATTAAACACTTGTTTTAAAGAAAATTTTATAAGCTTTAAAAAATGTTATGTTCATGTTTTGCACACGACTAACAGGGAGCCACTTATTGCAAGAAAACTGGAATTAGTGCGATTTTATAAAATTTTGAGCATGCGCCATTATAAGAAAGGCTCCACTCTGGATAGGCAGACTATAATTTTCCTTCATAATTTAAGGTATATTTGGAGAATAATTTGGTTTGAAGTAGTACAAAATGAGTCACATTTTATCAGGTCCGGCTCTTGTATAATTATATTTTTAATATTTTAATTATAAATATATATATATATATATATATATATTATATATATATATATATATATAATATATATATATATATATATATATATATATATATATATATATATATATATATATATTATATATATATATATATATATATATATATATTATATATATACATGATTATATTTATAATTATAATTATAATTACTGATATATTTTAAGTTCTTAAAATAATCTCACTTTAAAACTAAAATCTATGGATTTTAAGGCCCATGTTATGTTATACTTTAACCCTTAAAGGTCCCAATATGAGGACTAAGGCCACAAGGGGCCTTAAAACACTTGATCAAAGCCCCCAAGGCCACACTTCGTGTAACACTGCTATATAAGATTTTTCAGTTCTTAGTCGCACATCTCACGTGATCACAATATCCGAAGTTGATAGTGTTATCACTGATTACAATAACCGCCTTTAATTCGATGTGTTTTAATTCTACAGCCAAGTCAGTATTGTTTTAGACTCGCTGTAACTAACTAGTATATTTCGTGCGTTCGGAAATTATAACCGAATAGTTAACCGTAAATATTTATTTTTTTTGGACAAGAATATTTCTATAAATAATACTAAGCAACTAAATTAAATATTGTTATTTTTTTTTTATTTATAAATAATTTTTAAAATATTATTTTTAATATTAAGAGAGAGTTTAGGTGGGTTTTTTTACATTATAAGATGTATAAAGCATTCAGTCATAGGATTTACAGGACTGTAGAGTAGAGTAAGAAAACCACAAGTCTGGTGATTTACTCCGGGGCTGGACAATATGCTAACTCAGCTAAATAATAATTCTTTCTTTAATACATCATATGCTTTATAAGATGTATAAAGCATTCAGTCATAGTAGGATTTACAGGACTATAGAATAGAGTAAGAAAACCACAAGTCTGTACTCCTGTAAATCCTATGACTGAATGCTTCATACATCTTATTTAGCTGAGTCAGCATATTGTCCAGCCCCGGAGTAAATCACCAGACTTGTGGTTTTCTTACTCTACTCTATAGTCCTGTAAATCCTATGACTGAATGCTTCATACATCTTATTTAGCTAAGTCAGCATATTGTCCAGCCCCGGAGTAAATCACCAGACTTGTGGTTTTCTTACTCTACTCTATGGTTCTGTAAATCCTATGACTGAATGCTTCATAAATGTTTTGACGTAGAAAATCAACATCCGGGCTTCCGGTCTATAAAATCCACATCATTTTTTATTTTGTTTTTGTTTTTAATAGTGTATTTAATTGATTACGTTGGTAGGGATGTTTGTTTACATTTTGCAACTTTTTATTAAATTTAATTAGTGATAAGTTAAGTGTAGTTTGTACGCGGCGGGACAGTAAGGGAAACTTTTTTAGAGGAAAGTGATGGAAAGTCAAATATTGATGCCGAGGAAAGACAGGTAAATGCAACACTGTATCGCTTTTCTGAGGTTATAGCACATGTCAGTCTTAGAATACTACTATAAATAGAAGGAATACGACTGATAACACGAAAGCCGGTTCACTGGTGGTCTTAACTAATGCTGCCACCCTAACAATATACAATTTTCTTATAAAAAAGTTGGCAATACTTCCGGTAGCTGAATTATTATGATCTATTATTAATTAATGATTGATTATTCATAAAATACTAATATTGGTGCACTATAATATTTTAAGCATTTTAAATTGAAGTTTAACGTTTTTAATTAAAATTATATTAAAAGTAGTCCTCATCAACTAAATGTAGATTCTTGTATTCCGCTTTCCTTTTGCCATCTAAGACCGATTATATTAAGTATCAGCAGGTGTTTTAAGTTATTATATTTGTTCTTTACAATCTTTATTTATTAATGGATATTTATGACACATGTTTAAAATAATGTTTTGTTTTTAGGGTGGTACCCCTACTTAAGTCAACCGGCTTTCGTGTTATCAGTGGAAGGCGGTTCACTGTTGGTCTTAAGTAATGCTGCCACCCTAACAATATACAATTTTCTAAAAAAAAAAGTTGGCAATACTTCCGGTTGCTGAATTATTATGTTCTATTATTAATTAATGATTGATTATTCATAAAATACTAATATAAATATCGGTGCATTACAATATTTAAAGCATTTTAAATTGTAGTTTAACTAATTTATTAAAATTATATTAAAAGTAGTCCTCGTCAACTAAATGTAGATTCTTGTATTCCGCCACCCTTTTGCCATCTAAGACCAGTTTTATTAAATACTCAGCAGGTGTTTAAAGTTATTATATTTGTTCTTTACAATCTTTCTTCATTAATAGATATTTATGAAGAATATTTAAAATAATGTTTTGTTGTCAGGTTGGCAGCATTACTTAGTTGCACCAGTCAACCGGCTTTCGTGTTATCAGTGGAATTACATTGTGTTTACGGTCCTGTGCTCCTTCTTTATTTGTATTATTCTAAGATTTTATTATTAATATAAGACATTTTGAGGGGCAGATAGAAAAAGAAGAATACGACTACTTTCTTATAAAATAAGAGTTTTATAAGTTTAGTGTTAAAATAATTTACACCCATAAAACTACGTGTGCTTCACCAACATAAGAAGTTTCATTTTATTATCAGTGTTAGTTCTGGTTTTATAGATTGACATATATATGTAAACAAAACATTATGCCACTAATTGACATGTAAACAAATCAAGTTTTTGTCTACTACCTTAGAATAATACTTTATATAGAAGGAGCACTACTGATAACACGAAAGCCGGTTGACTGGTGCAACTAAGTAATGCTGCCAACCTAACAATATACAATTTTCTAAAAAAAAGTTGGCAATACTTCCGGTTGCTGAATTATTATGTTCTATTATTAATTAATGATTGATTATTCATAAAATACTGATATAAATATCGGTGCATTACAATATTTAAAGCATTTTAGATTGTAGTTTAACGTATTTATTAAAAATTATATATAATAAGTAGTCCTCGTCAACTAAATGTAGATTCTTGTATTCCGCCACCCTTTTGCCATCTAAGACCAGTTTTATTAAATATTCAGCAGGTGTTTTAAGTTATTATATTTGTTCTTTACGATCTTTCTTCATTAATAGATATTTACGACAAATATTTAAAATAATGTTTTGTTGTCAGGTTGGCAGCATTACTTAGTTGCACCAGTCAACCGCCTTTCGTGTTATCAGTGGAATTACATTGTGTTTACGGTCCTGTGCTCCTTCTATATATAGTATTATTCTAAGTCTACTACATTTGAATTCGCTTACATCGCGGCAATATGCCACTTATACCGTTTGTGACCGGATGGGTTTACCTATACATGTAAATGACAAAAAAATCATTTTTCGAAAAAAAAGTCATTCTAGATGATAGCTCCTGCATGTTTTTAAACTAAGATTTTTTTTAATGGTAGCAATTTTTGAAAAATGAACGAAGAGTAAAGTAGGCTTAATTTTGACTTTTCGACATAAAATTGTTTAATTGTCCCCCCTGAAAAAGTTTTCCATAAAAAATTTAAAATAAACATTTTA
>JACMZG010000009.1:525197-540507 GCA_018340805.1 Microvelia longipes
CAAGCCCCTTTTTTTTTTTTTTAAAAAAAATTGGAAAAATAAGTTTTTTTAGTTTGAAGTTCCCCCCAAACGTTTTAAGACCCAATTTTTAAAAATTTTTTCTTAATTCATAATTCCCCTTTAAAATCCCTTTCAACTTTTTTTTATTTTTTTTGTTATTGTTTTAAATTAAAAAAAAAAGTTTTTTTGGAGCCCAAAAATAATTTGCCGGGTTTAAAATTTTTTTTTTTCCTGTAAAAAAAAAAAAAATTGAAACTTTTTTTGTTTTTTTTTTAAGTTTTTTTAATTTGGAAAAAAAATTTTTCCCCAATTTATTTTTTGGAAAAACAAACCCCCCTCCCTATTTTTCCCCTTAGATTTTTAAGTTAAATTGAATTTAAACTTTTTAATTAAAATATCAAAAAAATATTCCATATTCCCCCCCGCCACAAAACCCCAAAAACCCCCTGGGTACAAATTTTGAGAAAAAGGTTTGGCAATTTGCAACCCCCCACAGCTTTTTGGGGTTTTTTTTAAGAAAGAACCCCCCTCCCCCAATAAATTAACATGCCAACCTAACCCTAAAATAAATAAACAAATACACATTTTAATCCAAAATGCCCTTTTTGTAAAAAAAATTTAAGCCAAAAAAAAGGAAAATGCCCAATTTTTTATCCTTTAATTTTTTGAAAAAAAAAAAAAAAATCATACAATAATTTTGAAAAATTTAAAAAATGGAAAATCCAAATTTTTGGTTTTTTTTAAATTGGTCCCATAAATCCCAAAAATATTTTTTTTTGGGGGAAAAAAAAATAAACAAATATCAAATAAAGGTTGGGGTTTTGCAAATAAAAAATGTTTTTTTTTTTTTTTTTTTTTTCCCCCACTAAAAATAAAAAAATTTATAAATTTAATTTAATAAAAATCAAAAAAAAGAATTTTTATAGGTTTTTCCCCTGAGTTTAAAAAAAAAAAACCAAAATTAAAAGATAAGGTTTTTTAAATTAAAATTCTTTAATGAAAATTTGTTAAAAACGGGAAAAAAAAGTTTTTTCTTTCTCAATTTTTTTTTTAATTAACCCAATAATCCCAAAAAAAAGATAATCAAATGTTTTTTTTTTCCCTTGTTTTGGAAGTTAACAGACCCCCTTTTTTTTTTTTTTTTTCACAAAAAACGGTAAAATTGCAAATCAATAACTAAAATACCAAAATACAGGTAATGGTTTTTCCCCTTTCCGCATGAATTCCACCGTTTAAATTCCCCCAATTTTTAACCAAAATTAAGGGAACACTGGAACAAAAAAATTGAAATATTTTTTTTTCCCCCCTTCCCCCCCCCCCCCCCCCACCCCCCCGCCACCCCCCCCCCCCCCCCCCCCCCCCCCCACCCCCCCCTCCTTTCCGGTTTTTTTGGAAAATTCCCCTTTGGAATTTTCCCTCAATTTTTTTTGGTCACTGAAAAAAGTTGGGATTCCAAACTTTTGGAAGAATTTTAATGGGCTCCCCTGTCCCCCCCTTCCCGGTTAAACAAAAGATTTTTTTTTAGAAAATTGGTTATTCTTGGGGGGGGTGTATAACTAAATAAAATACTAAATAAATGCCAAAAAATTAAACCATTGCAAAAGTTTTTGGGGGTTTTTTTTTGGGTTTAAAAAATCTTAAAATTCCCCCAAAGCCTTTTTAAAAGAATCCTTAATTAACTTAACCTTTTTTTTCCCAATGAAAAACAAAACTTTAACAAAATCTTTTTTTTTTTTTTGAAAAAAACTAAAAATTAAATACCTTATTTTAAAATAAAACTTTTTAAATCGCCCTAAAAAATAAATAAATATAAATAATTTTTTTAAATTAATCCTAAAGAAAAATTAAAACAATAATAAAAAAATTTGTTTCAATTTTAAAAAAATTTTAATTAAAACTCTTTTGATTTTTAAGAAAAAAAAGTGGAATTTTTTTGTTTTTTTTTTTTCCATTAATTTTTTAAATCGACAAAACTACAAAAAATTAAAATTAACTCCCCGATCGAATGAAAAATGGAAGAAAATTTGGGGGGTAAAAAGTGGAACGAATTTTTGGGAACAAAAACAAATGAAAAAAACCGAAGAATGATTTAATTGGAATACGAAATTCAAAAAAGAAAAACAAAGACCTAAAAAACAACAAAAAAACCAAAAAGAAAAAAAGAAAAATGAACCCCAACAAATTTGGGTAATTGAAAGGTTTTTTTTAAAGCAATCAGTTTTTAACCCGTTCCCCCAAAAAATGGCCCTTATAAATTCGGGAAGGAAGAAAAATTCAGACAAATTTAAAAATTTTACAATTTCGAAACCCAAGCCCCAATTTTGGGCTGGTTGCCCAAAAACGGAAAAAATTGGAAAAAAATGGAAAAAAAATTTAACAATTGGACCAAATTTGGAAAGAGTTTTTTCCTTCCTTTTTTCCCTCAAAATCGAGGGATTTTCGGGGGTTAATTTAATTTTGGGTAACCCTTTTTTTTTTATTAAATTGCCTTATTTTAAAAATTATGAAAAAATTAATTTTTAAATTTTTGTTTCCCCCCCTTAGGGAAAAACCTTTTCTTTTTCAATCATAATTGTTTTTAAAAATTTGGGGTTTTTATCAAATCCCAAATTTCCCCCAATTTCCTACGGAACAAAATAAAGGAAATAAAATTTACCAAAAAAAAAAAAATTTTTGGAAATTTTGATTGGGGGAAAATAAAATGCCCCTTCAAAAGTTTTGGGAAATTGCTCATTGTTAAGAAAACCAAAAATGGGATTTTTTGGGACAGGAGAAAACCAAAAATGTTTTTTTTCCCCCTAAGTTTTTTAAACCTAAAGGTAAAAAATAATTTTTTCCAAATTTTCCCCCCTTTTTTTTGGGAAATTTTTAAAAAAAAAAAAAAATTTTTGAAGGGTTTTATTTTGTTTTTTGATTTTAACAAAATAAAAAAAATAATGAAAAAAAACTTCCCCCCCTTAAAAAAATAAATAACACCTGGAAATTTTATAAATAATTTTTTTTGCAAATTTCAAAAACCTTTTTTTAATTCTTAAATATTTCAAACCTACCAAAAGCCCCAATAAAAACAATAATCTTTTTATACAAAAAAAATACAGGTTCTGTTAAGCAATTAATTGGTTTTTCGCAAGTAAACAAAAAAAAAAAAAATACAAAACAAATTTTTATAATTTAAATAAAAATAAAATATTTTATACAGAAAAAAAACAATATATCGTAAATATTTTGATGTTTATAATCCCCTCCCCCCCAGGCCCCTTGGCATCCGATTTTATTTGCGGAAAAAACGCCTTCCGCTTCCCATAGAAAATTCTAACAAAGGCCCTTTGGGGTTTTAAAAGTAACGGTTAAAATTTCCTCTTTCCCTCCCACCGAAATAACAAATTGCTTTCCAACAAAATCGGGGACAGGTTTCCCCCCTTGAAAAAAAAAACAGGGGGCTTTCCCCCAATGGGGGTTTAGTTTTTGGGGTTTATGGGAAAGCCCAAAATAAATGAAAAACCTGGGAAAAAAACCCCCCTTTCCCAATGGGCGCCCTCCCCACAAACATTTTTTTGAATGGGGTTTTAGCATCGGGACCCTTGGAAAATTTTTCCCTGGCTTTACGGCCAAAAGAAACAAAAGGTAAGGGGTCCCCCATGGAAATCAAAAATCGAAAAAAAACCAAATTGTCCTTTGTTTAAAAATTTTTTGGCCCAGTATGGGGGGGGAAATTTGGGGTGCTTTTTTTTGGTTCCTTTGCTGGGTAACAGAAAAAAACTAATAATGGGTTTTTTTCCTTTTGATTCACGGAAAAAAGGGGAAGGAAGGGTTTTTTTTTCCTGGTTCTTTAAATAAAGTTTTTTTTTTTTTCCAAAAACAATAGGCCCTTCAAAAATTAAGCTGAGTTCCCGGATTTCCTAACCAAAATCCAAAACTTGTTTCACCATCCTCCCCTAACAAAAAAACCCGAATCCCCCACAAACAAACACCAAAATGCAGTGGGAAACATGAAAAAAACCTTTCCTGGGTTTTTGGGAAGATGAAAAAATAACAAAAACCAAATTCCCCCCCTGCAGCCCCTAAAAGTGGGGTTTTTTTTTTTCCCCTACGCCGTACAAAAACTGTGTTTTTTTCAATTTAATTTCCATCGAAAACTTTTTGAAAATTTTCATCCACTTGAACAAGAAATGGAACTTGGCTGAACTAAAAGTTTTTTTTGGCCGAATGCTGGTTTTGTGGGGCCCGTCCCAAAACCAAAAAACCCGGCGCTTTTTGCCTTTTTTTTTTTTTGGGTTTGAAGCCCCCCCTTTTTAAAAAAGGAAAAGGGTTTTTTTGTGGGGGGGTGTTTTTTTGACAAGAAAGGAAAAGAAAGAAAAAAACCAAGTTTTTCAATTCCCAAAACGGCCCGATTGAATTCCGCTGGGCCCCCTTTAATTAATGAAAAAAAAAAATTAACAATTTGGGGGGGGGGGGAAATTGGGAAAGAATAAGGTTCCCCCTGATGCCCCCCTTTTACTTTTCCCGAGTTTCCCTTTGAAAAAAAAAAATGGAAAAATGTTTTAAGGGCATAAATCTCAAACAATAAAATGGTCTTGTTCAAACCTAAAAAAAAAAAAATCCCTTGTTTTGTTTTCCGCGGTTTTCCCCCTCTTTAACATGGAATACGGTTTTCCCTTTCCATGTTTGGGCAAAGAATTAATTATTGCAAAATTGTTTTTTTTGGCCCCGCCCCTGGGCACAAAAATAATTTTTATTTTTTGACCAGCAAACAAGTGGGGGGGGTCAAAAATTTTTTTAGAAACTAAAAACTGGCTTTTTTTTTACCCCCCCTTGTTCCAATATGGCCAAAAAATTTCCGGGCCCCCCAAATGTTTTTTTTGCCGTAAATTCAAATAATACAATTAAAAATGTCCCCTTTTTCCCCCCCCCTTTCCAATTTAGCATGGATTAATCCTTTTTTTCCTTTTTAAATGTTTTTCCCCATTATCCCCAACCATCATTCAAAAATGGAAAGGGTTATTTGGAAAAAAATTTAAACCTTTATTGAAAATCAAAAAAATAACGGTTTTTTTTTTTGGAAATGGGGTTTTCCCGGAGTTTTTTAACAAGTGGAAAACCGGTTTTTTTTGAATGAAATGCCCCTTTTTGGAAAATTTTTTTTTGTCCCATAATTCCCCGGGCAAGAAAAATTTTCTCAACCAATTTTTTTTTCCCAAGAAAAAACAATTGTTTTTTAAAAAAAAACGTTTTTTTTTAATTTTAATTTTCCCTCCCTAAAAGGTTTTTTTCTTTTTTTTTTTTTAATAAATTTTTTAACTGGAATTGGAAACGCTTTTTTTTTTTTTTTACATCAAACGTAGAAGCAAGGTTTTAAAAATTGAAACTCCTATGTGAATTTGGGGGGTTAAACTTTTTTCGAAAAATTTTCAAATGTATTCCGTAAAGTAAATTTTTGGTCCCCCAGCTTTTTTTTAAGTTTGGTAAAAATAAATTCAAAAATTTAGTTCCAATGTTAAAAGCTAAAAGAAACCCCCCCTACCAAAATTTAACAGTTTACCCTTTAAACAATAAACTATTTTTTTAAAAATGAGAAACTTTTTGGGAAAAAAAAAAAAAAGTTTTCAAGGGCCGAAAAAAATCCCAAAATTTTATGAAATTTTTGGAAAAAAAAGAAAAAATTACCTTAAAAACAACTAAAATTTTTTAGTCAAGTTCCCTTTTTTTCCAGGAATTTTAAAAACAATTTCCCCAAAAAAAAAAATTGGGAAATTTGGACTTTGTTTTTTTTTTTTTGGAAAAATAATAAAAAACGAAATTTTCCCCCAACTGGGAGGTTTTTTTTGGGTTCCCTTTTTACAAACTTAGGGGACCCATTCAAAGAAAAATTAATGCCCCCCAGTGGGGGGGGTAAAAATTTCAACTGGCCACATTTGAATAAATTTCCCCCCAGATTTAAATGGTAAAAAAAATTTGGGAACAAAATTTTTGGGGTTTTTTTTGCCCTAAAATTGGAAAATTATTTTTTCTTTAAGTAGGTACTCAACAAAAATTTAAAAAAAAGGGTTTTTAAATAAACGTGGGGTTAAAAAAATTAAGTCCCCCCCCCCCCCCCCCAAGAAAAAGGTTTTGGGAAAAACTTTTTATGGAAAAAATACTTAACGTAAAATAAAGATGGTTCTTTTTGAAAAATCCCATCTTTAAAAATAATAATCCCAAAATTTTAAATTCAATTGAATAAAAATTCCCCAATGTTTTATTAAAAAAATAAACCCAAAAAAAAGAAAGGCTTACAAAAGAAATAAAACAAAAAAATTAAGATTTTAGAAAACAAAAAAAGCAAAACAACAATTTTTTGTTTCCTAAAATCTTTTTTTTTGAATTCGTTTGGAAACCTAAATAAAAAAAAGGCGAAATCAAATGGGGGTTTAAGGTTTTCAAAACAACAAAAAAAACCTTTTTTTATTCCTAGTGAATGGTAAAATTTTTTTGAATATTTGTTTAAAAATGAAAAATTAGAAAACCCCCCCCTTCTTTTTTATTTTTAAAAATTTCTTTATCCTGGGTAAAAGATGGAAAAAATTTCTCCCCCCTAAAATTCGCAAAAACGGGAAAAAATAGTAAAGTTTTTCCTTTCCCCAGGGTTAAATTGAAAAAAAAAAAAAAAATTTAGAAAAAAAAGGTTTTTTTCCCCCGCATCTGAAATTAAAAAAAAATGAAAATTTGGGAAAAATTTTTTGGTCCTAAACAAGGGGTTTTTTTTTGTTTAAAATAAAACATTTTAAACTTTAATTTGGGAAAAATATTCAGGACTGAATTTTTAAAAATGGGGGAAAAAAAAAATTTTTTCTTGGTCGAAAACAAAAATTTGGGGAGAGGAAAAATGGGGAAAAAAAAATGTTTTTTTTAAAATGTTTTTTGGGGGTTGCCCCCCTTAGTTTAAAAAAATCACCCTAAATTATTAAAACCCCTGGGGGTAAAAATTAAAGGAAAAATATTTTTTTTCCTTGTTTTTTTAAAAATTTTTTATAACATTTTTTTGGTGGTTTTTGAAAATAAAAATTAAGACTCTTTTTTAAATTTTTTTAATATTTCCCTTTTTTATTCCCCTTTTAAAGTTATTTTTTTTTTTTAAAGATTTAAATTTTTTTTTTTATCAAAATTAAGAAAAATAAAATAAACAAAAGTTTAAAAAATTTAAAAATTGGGATTTAAGATTTCAGCAAAAATAAGTCCACCCAACAAATTTTTTTCCCTTGGAGAAAAATTTTTTTTTAACCCAATGAAAATTTAATCAGAGGTTTTTTTAAAAAAATGCTTTTATTTGCAAAAAGAAAAGAAAAAATTTGGAAAAATTGCCCCCAAAAAACCTTTTGAAAAAATTTTTAATTTTTTTTTTGGGTGGCCCACCCAAAAAACGGCCTTTTCCCAAAGATTTTCCCCGTATTTGGAAGCAAACTTTAAACGAACCCGCCCCGGTATTCCCCCAAAAAGCCCCCCTTTAAAAAATTTTTCTCTTAATTTAATTTTTTAGAAATTTTTTAAAAATTTTTAATGGTAAAAAAAAAATTTTTGTTCCCCCCATTTTATAACGCCCTATTACAGTCCCAAATTGAAAAGAAAGTCCAGAATTTTTTTCCCCAAATTAAATTTTAAATTTTAAATTTTTACACCGAAAAATTGAATTACAGTTAAAAAAAAAAAGAAATGGGGAAAAACAAATAATTTTCCCCACTAATAATTTTCAAAAACAAAATTAATTCCATACAAAGCAAAATTAATATTTGGGCAAAAAAAATAATTAAATATGGGTTTTTTGGTTTTTTACATAAAAAAATTAAATATTTTTTTTTTTTTTTATAAAATCTTCCAAATAAATTTTTACAAAACAAAACAATTTTTTTATTTTTTAAATTTTTTTTTAAAAAAAAAAGTTTCCCCCTTTCAACCATAAAAAAAATCCTTTATAAACCAAATGGTTAAAAAACAAATTTTTTTTTTTTAAAAAAATTTTTCCTTTTATTATAAAGTAAAAATTAATTTAATCATAAATTCCCATAATACAAATAAATTATATTTTTAAAAAAATTATTAAAATATTTTACAACTTCTTTAATTCAAAAAATATGGTAAATTAAAAAATTTAAAATTTTTTACATTTTAAAAATTGGGAAAAAAATTTTCTTTAAGGCCCCCCCATGAAACCCACCCTTTTTTGAATTAAATGCTTTTAACACAAAACGCAAATTGTCAAAAACCCCCTTTGAAACATGGACAAAAAATGCAATTTTTTAATCATCCTTAAGTTTTTTTGGGGTTTTTTAAGTTTTTAAATATTTCCCTTTTTTTTTTTAATGGTTTTTTCCAATTAAAAAATTAAAAGCCTAAGATCAATATGGGTTTGAAACCGGTTTTTTTTTTTTTGTTTTTTTTTAATTTTTTATTTTTTTAGGTTTTATCCCCGGAAAAATTTTTTTCCGGACCATAATTTTTCTTGGGAATTAAAAAGAAAAAAAATTAAATTTATCCTTTTTATTTGGGTGGGGGCCCGGGTAACCTAACCTCAAAAAATCCCCTCTAAAACGTAATCCGGTTGGTTCAAATATTTTAAAACAAAAAATTTTTTTTTCCAAGAGAATACATATTTTAAAATTTAAAAATTTTTAAAAAAAATTAACCAGAAATAAATAATTTTTAAAACAAAAATTAATTAATCAAACTGGGTAAAATTTAAAAATTTTAAAATTTTTTCCTCACAATCCCCCTCCTTTTTTTAAAAAGAAAAAAAAATTTTTAAAAACTTTTCAAAAACATTTTTTTCTTTTTTTCTATTTTCTTTGCCCTGGCCCCCTTCCCCATCCTTGGTTTAAAAACTTTGTAATCCTCCTTCTTCCCGTGCTGCCCCTTTTTCCTAATCACACCGGAAAAAAAAAATAATGGGGGGGGGTCCCCCGGACCAAATTTTTTTCTTCTTTAACTTTTTTTTTATCGCCGGCCCTTCACTCCCCCTAACCTAATACCCAAGTCCCCCCCCAACAAAATGGGAAAAAATTCCCCCTTCGCAGTAATTGTTTCTTTTTTTATTCTTGGTCCCCCCCCCCTTCCAACATTTTTTTGGAATAAAATTTTTTTCCCCTCTATTTTTTCTTCAACTGAAAACCCTTCTTTCGACTGATTTTACAAATCTTCCCCAAAATTTCATTAATTCCGCCGGAAAAAACTTTTTTTCTTGGCAAAGTTTTGTTTTTTTTTTTGCTTCGTTTTGCGCAATTCAAAAAAATCGCAAAAAATCCCCCCCTAAACCTCCGGGTAAAAAATACCTTTCAGCCCCAATCTTTGAAAAGTTCCCTTCCCTCTCCTTCGAAAGCGTTTTTGGCGGTTTTTAACATTTCTCCTTTTACTGGCGTTTCTGAATTGCCCCCTTCTTTATTTTTTGGCCCATTTCCCTAAAAAATTTAATGAAAATGGTAAAACGGGACTTGAAAAAGTCCTTGTAAAATTTTCCCCAATCCCCCAAACCCGAAAAAAGTAAAAAAGTCCTTCAAATCTTTTTGATGTTTTCAAAAAAAAACCCAAAAAAACCCACAAAATTTCTAAAACCTTCTTAATTAAAATTTCGGAACAACCCCCACTTTCAATAAAATCCCCACTGGTTTTCCAGAATAATTCCCCGCCCTTTTTTCCCGCTTTGTAAAACCGTTGGAATCAAATCCCTTGGCCGTGGGGGAAAGGTTGGGGGGCCCCAAACTAAAACTATATTTTGGTTTTGCCAAAATTTGAATTCTATTCAAATGCCCCCAATTTAAAAATGTAAAATTTTTTTTCCCTTTCCTGAAAACGTTTTCTTTTTTTTTTTTCCCCCAAGGCCCACCAATAATATCCTAACCCAAAATGTTTTTTCCCCCGCAGGAAAGACACCTTGTTTTTCTTGATTTTTGTTTTCCCAAACCACCCTCCTTTTTTTCTTTTTTTTTTTTTTGTTCCCCCAAACTTCCCCTGTTCCAAAAGTTTTGTTTTCTTTTTGGAAACATGGGTTTTTTTTTTCGCAGCTTTGGGAATCCTGTTTCCTTTTGGATTCTTGGTCCCTCCCCAACTTTTTTAAATTCTTTGGGCCCAACTGGTTCCCCTTTTTTTTTTTATGTAATCTGTTTTTTTGAATTTTTTTTTTTTCCTACCCTCCAAGCCCAAGGGCAACAAAAAAAGTTTTTTAAAAAGAATCCCCTCCTTAACCTTTCTTTTTTTTTTACACCAATTCCACAATTCTTTTTTTCCAAGTCCGTCCCCTCAATTTTTTCCAAATTGGGGCAATTTCGTTTTTTGTCAATTGGTTTTTTTCCCTTTCGTTTAAATTTTTTTCCTTTTTTTTGGCCCCGCCACCTTTTCCCGTGAATACATACCCTGACCACATTTGAGTACAATTTATCAAACAACCGGGGAAAACCGTTGAACAAACCAATAATCAGCATTAACTTTGGTTGGGGGCCAAAATTCCAACCCTTTTTTTTTCGTAAAAATTAATTTCTTAAATTGGTTTTCCCCCCAAAGGCTTGCCCTTTTTCCCAAAATATTTTTACCCCAACGGTTTCCCCCTTGGAAAACCGTGGGTGGGTTTTTTACAGGCTTTTTTTTTCCCGTTTTTCAACAAATTGAAAAGTGATTTTTTTGCCCCCTTTAAATGGGTCCCCCCCCTTTGGTCCCTGAGGGTAATAAAAATCGTTTTTGCCGCCCCATAAAAAAGAATAGTGGGTTTTATTGGAAACAAAATTTAACCAAAAGAAAAAAATAAAAATAAACTGCAAAGCCCATCCTCCTTTCCTTGGGGTAGTTGACCAGTAAAAAACCCCCCTCTCATGACTGGTCCATGTGCAATTGCCGAATTCCATTATGCCCCCCCAATAAAACTTTTCTTCGCCTAACCAAAAAAAAAATCCGTCCCCCATCTGAAAAAGGCAATAAAATAACCAAAGGCCCCCCCAATTTGGTTTTAATTCAAAAACTTACAAATCTGGTATTCAAACCCCCGTTTGAAATTTTTTATTGTTCAAATCCCCGGAAAAAATGCCCCCAAGATGGGTGGGTTGTACCATCACACCGCAAAAAACTTTTTTTCAGTTCCCCCCCCTTGAAAAACCTCCTTCTAAATTCCTTTTCCACCCAAATTTCAAACCCCTTTGTGGGGGGTTTTCTTTTGCCCCTTTCCCAACCTACAAAAAAACAAATTGTTTTTTTTTCCCAAACCTTCCGAGCTTTTTAAGAACGCCCAAAAAAATTAAATCCCCATTTTAAAATAAATTTTTTTTCCGATTAAAATTACAAAGAAATTCCCAAGAAAAAAAAAAGCTTTTCCGGCAATTTTCTCAAACGCCCAGTTTTTGGGGTCCCCTACCAAAAATCCCGCTTAATTAGCGCCCTCAAAAATTTTTTTTTGCCGGAAAATCTTTGTTTTTTCGTAATCCCCTTTCCTGGCCTCCAACAATGTTTTGGGGGGTTTCCCCCCTAAAAGAAAATTTTTTTATTTTCCCTTTGGTTTTTTAAACTTCCACCACTTTTTCCCGGGGTTTAAACCTTCCTCACCCCCGCAAATTCCCCCATTTAATCCCGTTTTTTAAAAAAAACTTCCCTTTTTTTTCCCTAATTTTTAATAAAATAATAATTGAACCCTTTTTTTTTGTCTTCATTTTTCCTTTTGAAAAATTAAATTATATCCGTCCCCCCCCCCCCCAAGAAAAATAATACCAAAAATTTGCTTCCTTTTCAACGGTTTATTTTATACTTTCCCCCCCCCCCCATCATTTTTTTCCCCCTGAAAAAATGAAAAAACCTGGCCGGCAGCTTTGCCTATTTTTCCCCGAATGGCAATCCCTAGTAAAAACCAGTAAATTGGCCCCCCCCGGTGGTTTTTTGTAAGAAAAAAACTGTTTTTTCTACATTGCCGAAAAACCTTTTTTTTTTTCTTTAGTTTCTAACCTGGTTAAATATGCATTAACCCCAAGAATTTTTCAAATTTTGAAAAAACCTACAAATTATCTAATTCCCCCCAGTTAAAAACAAGCGGCGGTTCCCCCCCAACCATTTTTTCAATCTTATATTCGGGCCCCAAAATTGGAAAATGCTTTTGTCTTTTCCCCTGTTTTTATCGCCAAAATTTTTTTTTAAAATCTTCTTTTAAAAAAATCCAAAAAAATAATCCTGACCATCCTTTTTTTTTTTTTCCTTTTTCCTTTTCCCAAATACCAATAACCAGCCGGGTTGGTTCGGATTCTTTTGCGTATTTCCAAAGCGGTTGCAAATTTCCACGCTGAAATTTAAAAACAACCTTTCCGAAAAATAATTTTTTCCCCAATTTTCCTACAAGGTTTTTTCCTTAATCGTTTTTTTTTTTCCTCCCACAAATAAATTTTTTCTAAAATTGGGTTTAAACGGAAATTTCTTAAATTATGGTTTTTTCACCTTAAATAGGTCTTCCCATTTTTTTTTGGGTTTTTTTTTAATTCTATTTGTTTTTGCCAATGGAAAGTTAGAAAAAAAAATCCCTAAAAAATCCCCCAAAATTTTGGAAAAAGCCATAAAACACATTTTTTACTAAAAAGTCTTTTCTCCCAGTCGAATAAATAAAAGATCTTACTTCCCAAATCCCACAATATCCGTCAATTTTTTTTTTTTCCACTCTTTCCCATCCCTTATCCAAACTTTTCTGCCACAGCTTCCAATTTCCAATTTTTGGCCCTTTCAAAAAATGTTTTTTTTTTTTCCCTATCCAAAAATCCTTTCCTCCCTATTTCCCTTTCCCCCCTCTTCAAATCTTACTTTTTTTGTTTTCCCCCCTCTTAAGTTTTGAAACCCCAAAATTTTGTGTTTTGAAAATTTTTAATCCCTCCTTATAAACCATTCTTGGATACAAACCCTTTTTTTTCATTGCCTACTATAAATTCAAATTTTTCCCTGCCTCTTTTTCCCCCCTCCCTTCCCAAAGTTGAAACTTCCCAAAAATCGTATTTCCCCGCCCTTTTTAAGTAAATTTAAAATTCCCCAACCTTACCATTTTTGGCACCAAATTGCCCCCAAACCTAAAAAGCCCACTTAGGGTTTTTTGCCCACCTTTACTTCCCCGCCCCCATTTTTTTTTCCCTGCAAGCATAAAAAAATCCCTTTTCCGTTTAAAATCCAAAATTAAAATAACGAAACTCCCCCCGGTTATCCCCCAAAGAAAAACCAAATTTCCCCAAAATCTCTACCTCCCCTCCAATAAATTACCCTTGGTTACCTTGGTCCTGGCCTTTGCAAAATTTTTTTTAAAAAAATCAAAAAACTAAATTTCCCCACCCCTTGCCCCGAAAAAACCCCGTTCCCTGAAAAAACAAATACTCCAATCCCCACCTCCCTCCCACAAATTAAACCCTCCCCCCCCCCCCTTTAAAACGTCTCACAATTTTTTTTTTTTTTTCAAAGAAAAAAACCTCATTATATTTTCCTCACAAAAAACCTTTTTTTTCCTCTATTCCTCCCCCCCACTTCTCCAAATTTTTCCCAATGGAGGGGATCCTTTTCCTTGAAATTGGAAGTTTTCCCCCCTTAAAACGGGGCTTTCCCCTACCACTTTTCCTCCCCTGTGGTGGAGCCCTCCCCATTTTTTGGGGGTAAAAAGTTGGCTTTCTTGGGAATCGCATTTCCCCCCCCTCAACTTATTTTTTTTTTTTTTCCCGTCCCTTCCCCTTCGTTCCGATTTTCCCCGTTTTTTTTTTCCTTCCTTTTTTTGTTTGCTTTCCCCACTGCAATTAAAAAGTAAAACCCAGATAACATCGAAATTTTTTTTTTTCCCCTGGTTTTCCCATCTTGGGGGTCCCCCCCCTATATCAAATTCTTATTTTTTTCCTTCCCCCCATATTTTCTTTCCCGAACACCTCCCTGGGTTTTTTTTGCCCCTCTGTGACCCCGGGTTCCCTCATAATTTTCACACCGAAAAAACAAATCCTTTTTTGTTCCCCCCTTTTCCTTACAAATCCTCTTTTTTAAAATGGCCCAATTTCTCCCCGCAAAAACCCCCAAAACAAAATTGCCCTTTTTGATCCCTTCCTGGTGGACAAATCCTTCTTAACTGGAAAAAGATGTCCTCGACCCGCCCCTTTTGGGCAAGGTTTTCCCCAAACAAATCTCCCTTTATTTCACTTTTTTTTTTGGACACTTCGGTGGGGGTTTCTTTAAACGTTTGAAACCTTTCTCAAAAAAATGACATTCCCCAACCCAATTCAAAAGTCTCCCGTCCTTTTTTTTTCCCCCTCCTTTTCCACCCCAAAATTGTTTTTAGTGGGTAATCCTTGTTCTTTTAATTTGGTTTTTCGTTCCCCCCCCCTTTTTTTGGTGTAACTCACACTTTAACTCCTCGCGTTAGCCCCCTTACCCGTTAAAAACTTTGGGCAAATTCAATTTTTTTGCGCCCTCCCCTTTTTTTTTGTTCCCCCCCTACCTCGATTTCCTAAATAAAAACCTAATTGTTCCTTTTTTACAATTTCTTTTTCCGGAGTCCCCCCCCCCCTTTCTAACCTTTTTCTTAATTACCAAAGGACCTCCTTTTCCCAAACTTTTTCCCTGTTTTCCTTGCCCCCCCCCCAAATAACTAAGAAAAAATTTTAAAGCTGTTTTTCCCCAAAAATTCCCCCCTCCCTTTGTAAAATTCCTTTTAAAATTTCCCTTGAAATTAATTTCCCCCCTGTTCCCCCCCCCCCCTAAACCAAAATCGAATTTTCTAACTTGTCTTTGGATTATAAAATTACATCTAATTTCCCCAATATTTTTCCCCAACGTTTTTAACAAAATTTTTACTAAATTCTGTTTCAAAACAAAAACTTCGTGGGAACAATTAAAAATTCCCTTTTTTTTCTTTCTCGAACGCCCCCCATTTCCCCTCAGCCCCGTTGGGGGCCATGGAAAGCCCCCAATTCCCCTGTTTTTTCCTATTCGCAGGTTTTTTTTTTTGGCATATCTTTCTTAACCCTAAATCTTCCCCCAAATCTAGTAAAGCCAAAAAGAACCTAATCTTTTTTCTTTGGTTCTTTTTTCTCCATGGGAAATTTCCCTTTTTGGGCGGTCCCAAAATAATAAGTTTTTTTTCGCAAAATTCTCTTTAAAATGAAAAACCGGCCCTCCTAATCCCCCTCCGGGGCCCTTTACCAATAATTACTTTTTGGAAAAGTTAAACCGTTTTTCCTGTAAAAATGGGGGAAAAGTTTCGGTTTAATTACCGGCCCGTTGCCAACCAATTGGGTTTTTGAAAAAAAAGGCCCCGGGTACCTACCTTCAAAAAAAAATCTCCCCCTCCTAACGTAAAAAAAAT
>JACMZG010000009.1:541507-569815 GCA_018340805.1 Microvelia longipes
GTCATAGTCAAAAGTATTACATCCAATGTTAAGACCTTAATTTCTAACTGTTTAACTTTGGAACCAGAAGTAGGTTCTGATGATTTAATGACCCTATTAAATAAAAGTTTAACTCAATTCAATACTGAATATAAGTGTCTCAAACACTTTAAAGCATTAGGGACTTACATACCCCAATTGAAATTTTCCTTACTCAAAGGCAAGAGACAAAAAGAACTGACGGAATTTACCACTTAACCCTGCCTCAGTGAGCATGCAAATGGTTCCCATGGAACAGTTGCTTAAGGCTTTACTTTCAAAATCCTCAGTTATGTCAGATATCCTTAAATTTATTCGACAATTAGAGACAGAGTCAGATTTAACAATAAATTTCATGCAAGGTTCGCTATGGAAAGACATAGCTGCAAGTAGGCAGGCCTCAAAAACAAATTTAATATTGCCACTCATACTGTACTTTGATGACTTTGAAACGGGTAACCCTTTAGGGAGCCATTCTGGCATCCACAAACTGGGTGGTGTTTATGTGTCATTGCCTTGTTTGCCTCCTCAGTACTACTCAAAGTTGGACAGCATTTTGCTGGTCGCTTTTCCATTCAAAAGATAGAGAAACTTTAGGCAACGACGCAATTTTTCAACCCCATAATAAAACAATTAAAAGAACTTCAGAATAAAGGCATACAAGTTGAAACTGACGACTTTTTTGGCAATATTAAATTTGTTCTGGGAGCAATTGTTGGTGACAACCTAGGCATTCATTCAATCCTTGGATTTGTAGAATCCTTTTCTGCTAATTTTCCGTGCCGTATTTGTAGAGTCCACAAAAAAGAAATGAAATATTTTAATTTTTGAGAAAGAGACTCTTCTTAGAAATTCTCTGAATTACACTGAGGATTTAAGTATTGCCAACTGCTCAATGACAGGGATCAAAGACGAATGTATTTGGCTCTCAATAGACAATTTTGACTTATTCAAAAATGTAGGAGTTGATGTGATGCATGACATTTTAGAAGGCTGTGCCCGTTACATATTTTCATTCATATTAAAAGATTTGATCCTCGATAATAAATTGGTCTCCTTGGATACTATTAATAGTAGAATCTTTGCTTTCGATTACGGTCCTGACACTAATTCAAAAACCGTTGGGTTTGACAATAGAAAACGGTTCCATCCAAGTTCGTATGTCAGCATCCGAAATGCTGACATTTATACGCTACTTTGGCCTCTTAACGGGTGACTTGTTACCACGAGGGTATCCCATTTGGCAACTGTACGTAGTTTTGAGGCAAGTGCTGGATATCCTCCTTGATAAATCGCCGCGTCCAGGGACAAGTGACGTATTGGCAGCTGCCATAAGTGAACTTAATCAACTTTACATTGACCTCGCGAAATGCACAATGAAACCAAAATTCCATTTCCTTACTCACTATCCGGCCATGTTGGACAGATTTGGTCCGCTATGTCATATTTGGTCCATGAGATTTGAGGCCAAACATAGAATTTCGAAAATAGTTGCCCGGTCCTCTTCCAGTAGGATAAATATTTGTAAGACAATTGCCATTAGAAATCAATTATACTTTAACGCTTTTCTCTTGCAAAACAAAAACTTCTCTTTGAATGAGTTAAAATGGGGTCTTCTTAGAGCAGTTCCTACATCCAACTTTGAGCCGGTCCAGCGCTTTGCCATGAACAAATATTCAGTGCCAAAATTGGCAAAGTGGCTTAAAGTATTGGACAATGTTTATAGGAAGGGTGTCGTAGTTACTGGTGACGTCTCAGAGTCCACAAATTTACCTGTATTTTATGTAATTGCTGAAGTATTTTCAGTTGATTGTAAAGCACTGTTGTGGTGTCAATGTCTCACCACTGTTGACTTTGATGAGCATTTCCATGCCTATAGGGTAACTCAAAACTCACAAACGTCCTACATTTGGCTAGAAAATTTGTATTCACCCATTCCCAACAACTTAACTACATTAACCAATGTTTTACTTATGTGACTTTGCGAAGTCCAATTACTTAGTTTCCATATTGAAATTTATTTCATTACTAACTTCTAAGTAATTTACTATGTAATAATACTAAATGTATTATAGTTAAGATATAAATATTATTTAAACTATACTCAGTAAATTAAAAGATGGCAAACTGACTCAAAAGTCTGAGATATATATGTCACTCAATAAAATCAGTAAACATGGTAGAAAAAATACAACACATTACTAATGTAGTATTTAACAAAAACTTTAATAATGCAGTGTTGCATTCTCTTTAATGTTATACTATTTTATTGTATCGATTGACATATATATCTCAGACTTCAGAGTCAGCTGTCATCTTTTAATTTACATAGTACAATATACTGTTAAGAAAATGTATTTAGTAAAGATATAAATATTACTTAAGTACTATACAGTTAAGAAATGTATTATACAAAGTTAAGAAATGTATTATAGTGAAGTGATGTATAATAATATAGTTATATTGTATTGTACAGGAAGTAATTATGTTACAGTACAGTTGTTAACTAACGTATACTTAATTATAACTGAAATAATATCACTGAAAAATTCTGTTGTATTAATTAATAAATAAACTTGATTGTATGTATATATGTCTTACTTCATTTTTTTTTATTTCTTATTTAATAACTTCATAACATTTTAAAAATTTGAATATTTAAATAATAAAAAAAAGATTTCGTATTTTTATTGTGATATTAATTATGATTGTAACAAAAGGATTATCTAAAATTGCACATGAAATTTTTTTTCTTTTTATTGTAATATTAGCTATGATAAAAAAGGGATTATCTACAATTATTTATGATTGTAGATAATCATATTGTTTTGACATGGATTGTTTGAATTGTATTGTTATATTTTTAGTATAAAATAAAAATTAGTTATCCAAATTTTTTCAAATTTTCTTATTCTATTAAATACCCACACCATATACTTACTTTATATATATATATATATATATATATATATATATATATATATATATATATATATATATATATATATATATATATATATATATATATATATATATATACTACTGAAACAGAGTTGTAGATCCTACTGTACATACAGTAGAGACAACTAGAAAATACAGTTGGCTCTACTGTACGTACAGTAGAGGCAACTAGAAAATACAGTTGGCTCTACTGTACGTACAGTAGAGGCAACTAGAAAATAGAGTTGGCTCTACTGGTTGTACAGTAGAGGCAACTAGAAAAATAGAGTTGGTTCTACTGGTTGTACTGTAGAGACGACTAGAAATTATAGAAGAGGCTACTAGAAATTATGGTAGAGGCTACTAGAAATTATAGAAGAGGCTACTAGAAATAGTAGAGGCTACTAGAAATTATGGTAGAGGCTACTAGAAATTATAGAAGAGGCTACTAGAAATTAGTAGAGCTACTAGAAAATTTAGTAGCGGCTACTAGAATATATAGTTGCTGGCAACAGAATATATAGTTGTTGGCAGCAGAATTGTTATGTAGATGCAAGAGAATATGGGATGCGCCAACTAGAAGTTCTAGTAGAGTCAACAAGAAGTTACTTGGGTTTGACTCAAAAATTCTTTGCACCTAACTAAAAGGTTTAGTTGTACCTAAGCACCACTCAGTATTTCCAACTGTACGGCTTACACTGCCCCTTACAACACACTAGTTCGACCTACTAAATTCGTTCAGTTGGCGTTACTATGTTTTAGTTCCTTCTACTAAACAACCTTAACAAATGTTTAGTTAAAGTAACTTGATTCCTTTAGCTATGTCCAATAAATGTTTATTTGACTCAACTGAAAGTACTTAACTGAAACCTTTAGCTGATACCAACAAACTCCTTTAACTAAAATATTTAGTTGAATTCGCAAAATGCCTTTAACTAAATCTGTTCTGTTGGATTAGCTATATTCTAGTTGTCCTTAGATCTACTGAATTTTCTGTTTGCGACCAATGTTTTTCCTATTGCTCCTACACGGAATTTTTTCTCAGTGTATTCCTCCTCAAAAGCTTTAATGTTTTAAACTAGAGGTCCTTATAAAGTTTTTTGATTTGTTATATATCACTCTATTTAAGGTGATTTTAAAGTTGTATCACTTTATTTAAGGTGACTTTAAGTTAATTATAATTATGTATCACTTTATTTAAGGTGGTGACTTTAAGCACTTCTCACTTTATTTAAGGTGACTTTAAGTTAATTATAATTATGTATCACTTTATTTAAGGTGACTTTAAGTTAATTATAATTATGTATCACTTTATTTAAGGTGACTTTAAGTTAGTATCAATTTATTTAAGGTGACTTAAGTTAATTATAATTATGTATCAATTTATTTAAGGTGACTTTAAGTTAATTATAATTATGTATCACTTTATTTAAGGTGACTTAAATAAAGTTATAATTATAAGACATAATTATAATTTTCCTTTGCATATGTGGATACGTTAATATTGTGTTCTAAGTAGGTCACATGGTACGATAAGTCCTTGATTATCAACTTATGTTGCTTACAACTGTTAAACCAGCTAGTTTTATCAGTAGCTCTGTCCGTCGATAAATGACTACGGTCACAAAGCTATCCACGTTTATTTCGAGGTCTTATCAGCGCGTGATAAGAGATAAGCGAATTTTCGTCGGTCTCTGGTCATCGACTTTTAAAGCCGAAAATGAGTTGGACATTAACGTTTTATAGATAATTGTCGTGATATAATGGCGCTTATGAGGTTGTTCGGATTATGGTACTGAAGAGGGAACAATAATTCCATTCTATTTGATCTCTTGATTCTATTATTCTCACATAGATAGACAATATATATATATATATATATATATATATATATATATATATATATATATATATATATATATATATATATATATAATATATATATATATATATATATATATATATATATATATATATATACAAATATACTAAGCTTTTGACATATTTATGAAGGTAACGTCGAGTAATCAACCAATTAGTTTGTTATGTACATATGCCATTAGATACTCTTTTGATCGTCATCTCTACGTAATAGACTTCTATGGCTATATGTAAGATAGATAAGGCATGAGTCACACGGTTGTTTTAAATTGCACTACAAACGCGGAATTGCATCTGTTGTTAAATGATAAGCAGTGTTAGTGATAAGGCATTGTGTACTAGAACTCAAATATGGCGCCGGGCATAGAGATATATTACTAGAGAGAGCATAGCCTATCTTAATACATTGAGAGTCCTGAAACATTATTTCGGAGCTCTCAGACGCTCTGTGTAACCTCATTGAAACCTCTTCTAAGAGTATGTTAAGGTTATAAGAAATCATTTTTTGTTTGTATTTTGATTTATATTTTCAGCGTTCTACTATATAATTCACTGTAACTTTGTTCAAATTAAAATGGTTGTATTTACCGCAAGTTGAAGAAGCAATCGAAGAATCAGTTACCGTCGATTCTTGCTGTTGGATATGAATATCACTGGACCGGTTTCGGCAAAAGGCCATCATCACCAGACGGGGCAACACTCGAGCTCTCAACTAATAAAGTTATATGAATGAATAACTTCTAGTCTCAATGAGAACGACGAGCCCTCCAATATAACATCAAACAACAAATTCCGTCTTTTCCACAAGAATATCTATATTTAAATAGCAGAGCCGGCTTTCGGCTTTCGCCATCAACTGTGCCGGAAAGATGAGTCTCTATATGTTGTCCAAAATCTCCGTTAAGGGCTTGGAGCAGACGATATCCAACAGCAAGAATCGATGGTAGCTAATTTTCGATTGCTTCTTTAACTTGCGATAAATACAACCTTTTTAATTTGTACAAAGTTACAGTGAATTATATAGTAGACTCTAATATAACTTTATTCGTTGAGAGCTCGAGTGTTGCCCCGCCTGCTGATGATGGCGTTATGCCGAAACCGGTCCAGGGATATTCATATCCAACAGCAAGTATTGACGGTAGCTAATTCTTCGATTAACTTTGTTCAGTTTATTTTTCCGATGTTTCAAAATTCAACCAATAGTGCCTCTGTCATCGACAGAAGTCGTGACCGAAAAATATATTTACCAATTTTTTTATTGAAGGAAAATAAGTTTCTTAGCTTATAACAAAAATCGGAAAATGCTAAACTTATTAGCAGGATTAGGATATTTATTTAGGAGCAGGATATCATGCTTATAAAATTTTGAATTTGTGGGACAAATAGTTACAGAGCAATTTGGGGCAATAAAAAAATAAGGGTAACACACCCTTAAATTTTATTTCTGTACTTGCCGCCAGTTCAATGAAGTTTATAGCAGTCCTTAGTAGGCGACAGACTGTCTAGCCAGGTACCTAAACCGGATAAGTTTGGAATTTTTACGATAGTTGTGTCTCTCTGACACAACACAATACTGGAGGATTAGTGGGATTTCCCGAGTAATTGAACCCTAAGGGTTTTAAGTAGGTTACATAGGGCCCTAAGACCACCTGTGAGACAGATGTAGGCGACAAACTGTCTGGCATATTAAGTACTACTTGAAACTAGGGTAATAGAAGGATTAAGCCACTTAAAGGGGCTTGATATGAGATATAACGATCTATTTTGAAGTGACCTAAAAGATTATTACTTTATGAGAAAATACAAAATTTTAAAAATTCTAGTGCGGTCAACAAGCCGAGCGAATTTCTTGTTTAATTGACACAATATAATTGTGCGAGAGACACCTAGGAAATGTAACAAGCAAATGCAATGCTACATCTGGGAACTGTTCATGGCGGTAAGAGAGCACCGCTCGTCTCTGGTAAGTACTTCACATTATATTCTTCGGAATTAATTGAAGGTCAGAGTGAGTTCAGGCTCTGTCGGCGCCCTGATGAGTTAGACGTAACGAAACAGAGTGGGACATGACATTATGTCGAGCCATCAATGATGACGAATGTCGAATGATGGAACAGTTCCCAGATGTAGCATTGCATTTGCTTGTTACATTTCCTAGGTGTCTCTCGCACAATTATATTGTGTCAAGTATTCATGTTTTGCAAAACTCGGTAGTATCAAATGATATTCTTGTTTAATGTTTGCTTAGTTGCAATCCAGTTCTTTCTTTAGCAATCGGTTTTATGCTTCATGATCGGAACAATAACACTTAGGGTGTGCTTGCGAGATTTTATAAATGAAAAAAGATGATTTGATTGGCTACTTTTATTAAGTCATTAACCCGCAATATGAAAATTGAAAAAAGGGAAAGTTGTAGCAATAGTTTATCATCTGAGGGAGTAGTAACTAAAAACGTAACAAATAACCTGGAATTGTTAGGTCTATACAAAGGTTTGCTAATACCTCTACAACGTGCAACAGTTCTCCAAACCTGACATACAGTACGTAAATTCCTGTCAGTGGAATAGGATGAATTTCCTCTCCACTGACACCTTTTACTAGTTATTTAACTAAGACCAAGAAAAATAAAAATAATAATAATAATAATAAAAATAATTGACACAATATAATTGTGCGAGAGACACCAAGGGAATGTTACAAGCAAAATGCATCTTCGATGTATACATCGATGCTACATCTGGGATGTAGCATTGCATTTTGCTTGTTACATTCCCTGGTGTCTCTTGCACAATTATATTGAGTCAACTATTCATGTTTTGCAAAACTCGGTAGTATCAAAATGACATAGTTTTGCTTGCCATGCATGATGGCGGTAAGAGAGCACCGATCGTCTCTGGTAAGTACTTCACATTATATTCTTCGGAATTAATTAAAGGTCAGAGTGAGTTCAGGCTCTGTCGGCACCCTGATGAGTTAGACGTGACGAAACAGAGTGGGACATGACATTATGTCGAGCCATCAAGTATGACGATTGTCGAATGATGGAACAGTTCCCAGATGTAGCATTGCATTTTGCTTGTTACATTCCCTTGGTGTCTCTCGCACAATTATATTGTGTCAACTATTTATGTTTTGCAAAACTCGGTAGTATCAAAATGATAAATAATAATAATGCCCGTTTTAGAGCCATTCGGCCCTTTAGGGTATTCGCCCTGTGGGAACCACCTCGGGTGGGTCACATCTACTATGCTCAAAGTAAAGCTAAAGTTGGCGAAATCTTTTTACATCAAATTCTATTCATAAAAAACTGAGAGCATAGCCCGGGCTGTGAACCCCAGACCTTTGGTGCCGAAGTCCAGTACTATACGATCGCGGCTACGAATGCAGACTTATTAACCCGCAATAGTGACTCAATAAAAATTTCGAAAAATCATAAAATGCGGAAAAATTAACCAATAAATTTGAGATTAGCACGCATGTTGCCATGTATAAGACTAAAAAATATGCCGATGATAATGAGTTTCATCTCATTATCAGCATTAGTTTAATTTTTATCGAACGACTTGAGTACGTTTTTTAAAAAAATCGGAAAATATCTAATTGAGTTGAAATTTAGGCCCGTATTCAAAGACATTTTCCTTACCTAAACCTAGCATTTTCCTTAAGGAAAATCATTCATTTCCTTAAGGAACCTATCATTTTCCTTAAGGAAAATCATTCATTTCCTTAAGGAACCTAGCATTTTCCTTAAGGAAAATCATCCATTTCCTTAAGGAACCTAGCATTTTCCTTAATGAAAATCATACATTTCTTAAGGAACTAGCATTTTCCTTAAGGAAAATGAACCTAGCATTTCCTTAATAAAATCATACATTTCTTTAAGGAACCTAGCATTTTCCTTAAGGAAAATCATTCATTTCCTTAAGGAACCTAGCATTTTTAATGAAAATCTATTAAGGAAAATTTCCTTAAGGAAATCATTCATTCTTAAGGAACCTAGCATTTTCCTTAAGGAAAATGCTGGGTTTAGGTAAGGAAAATGTCTTTGAATACGGGCCTTAGTACAAGTGTATACTATTAAAGTATACAAGTAGGCAAGTGTGCCTTAGTAATGTATGTAAGGAAGTGTATATAATGTGATGTATTAAATAAGGACACTAAGTTTCGTTCAAATCCGACAAGTATTTCCATGAATTTTGGAATGGATGGAATGAATGAATTTTGAAATGGTTCATAAATTTTAAGCAGCATTGAGCGTGATCAGTGCTGTATGGGTGACCACTGAGGATAAAACGGATACATTTACTATTAGAAGACGAGCGAAGCGAGTCAAATGATGTGCTGCAGTATAAATTTGGCGAATTGTACGTTCTGAGGACGAGCGAAGCGAGTCCGAAGTAGGGAGGATGAGTATAGCAAATCTGATGTGTTGAGGAAAAGTTTCGGGGTACTCCGTTGCCAAATGTTTTACTTATACTTCTAAATTTCGCCTCCGTGGCCGACGTCGATAAGGCGGGTAACCGACGCTAAACCGGGTGGCAGCAACGGCACGGATGGTTTGGTTAATTAGGTTGGTGACTCTAATCAAACACTGCACTTGAAAAGAGCAAAACTTGAGCCAAGTCTAACGGTTGGTTTGACGTATAACGGAAACCGAAATAGTGTAAAGAGGCTTCTTTTACACATTCACAAGCTGGTGCTAGACTTGAACTAACTCCAAATCTGGAGAAGTTGAAGGGTTTGATGTATAACAAAGAGCTTGAGGGTGGTGGTAGACATCTGTGAGGAAGTCAGCCATTGCAAATATCGAGGATTATAAAAGCCAGTTAGCCAGAATTAAGGAAAAGAAATCATAAAAGAAAGATTATTTTCAATAAACATCTATAGAAACAGATTCAGAAGATGGGAGATAAAGGGATAATCTAATTATCTAAGAGAAAGAGGACCTCTTGTTGTAACCTTATGTAGGACCAAGAAATAAAACTCATAAAACTAAAATTAAACAAGTTACATAACTTAACAATTCTTTAGATGAATTATCGCCACTTTGCGCGTAACGGTTGCTACTACCACCCGAGGTGGTCCCGCAGGGGTTATCCCTGAAGCCACAAGGCTCTAAACAGGCATATATTATTACTTCTGAATTCCTTTTTGCGGAAACAAGCTAAATGTTTGACCTGGATGTCACCTATTAATCTTCGCTTTAGCTTAATCCCTGTTGCAAATTTAAGCGATGTTGATGATTATCATATGATATAACAATACATTCCAGCGATGTAATATGACTACGTAACCTTTACCGCTAAAGTGACCAAACTTATGTTTGCCAACTCTTTTTAATCTCTTTCTATGAACAGCATTAAATAATTAATTTCTGTTCGCAGATGATATGGTACAAAAGAAGCTGAGAGGGGAAACACGTCTTCTAGCCAAGATGAAGATACCCTGGGAAGTAGAGCAGGCATCTGTGGAAACGGTACAGCCTTCAGATCGAGATTTACATAAGGTGTTCCTCAGGTAAACTATTTAGCTCCGCTGTTAGAGTCACCCGTGGTGTAGTGGTTAAGGTACGCGGCCAATACACAGAATAAATTAACTTTAAACTTCCGAGTTTATTTAGTCATGGGTTCAATCCTAGCACGGGCCTCTAGGATTTTTATGAGAGGGATAAAAATTCTGCGTACCACGTCCTTCAGAAGGGACATAAAGCCGGTGGTCTCGAGCCTGTGCGTTGTCAGGTTAAAGATCCCTTACCCTAAATTAACTGGGTATAGGCAAAATTGAGGCCCCTCATAGTAGATTCACTATAATACTATAGTGTGTTATCAACTTTTGCGAAGTAATGTTTATCATTATTGTTTCATTAGAGAGTAAATTAAAAATTAAATTAGATACCTTACGCTTTTATCATGTATTTTCATGCATATCATCCATTGACGTACTCAGTTATTAAAACTTAAATCCATAATTCCCTATGTTTATCTTTAAAAACCGAACAAAACCCCTTAATATTTTAATCCGAGACCAATTAAAAAAAAAAAATTAACCGAGTTAATGGAAGCGATTAGATTCGATGGCATACTTGAAGATATTTATAAATTAATGGAAAAGTAAATATAATAAAGTGTTTATAATGTTTATATTGAGCATTTGCATTGTATTATTATATTTATTTAATTTAATTATTATAATTGTATTGTTAATATTATAATAATGCAAATAATAATAAAACAGATATCTACATTGTTTTTATAGGAATCATGCAATTTAATGCTAAATTTCAAACAATAGACACTTCAAATGAATGAATTATTTGGAAATCGGGTACGGGATAAGTGGGAACTTTTTCTTGCCACATAGAGTTCGCTACGCTTATCCTACCTTCTTCGGACTCGCTTCGCTCGTCCTCAGAATATACCAAGGGTTTTGAATAAAGGGGATGACGCACTAAGTCGATTTGCCATACAAACAAGTGACCCCATCGAAAACCTAAAAGTAGGGAAAATTCAACACGAAACCAGGATGTGAATAAAGGGATGACGCATTAAGGAACATTTCTGACCCATGGAAGTTTATGAGGTAGAAAATAGCAACTTACCTCCCCTTAGGTTATAGTTTGCCTCTAATTTTAAGACCTGCGCTGTTATAAGGATCATAAGAATGCGCAGTTCGTACCAAGCATGTGCTGTTGGTTTTTGACGTGTGCTTCGTGTTGCATTCATCTCTATGTTTTGATTTTCGATGGGGTCACTTTGTTGAATGGTAATTCGACTTAGTGCGTCATCCCCTTTATTCAACATCCTTGCACGAAACACAGGTCAAAAACCAACTTCCAATGCTTACAATTCTTATAACAGCGCAGGTCTTAAAGTTTAGAGGCAAACCAAGGATCTTGAATAAAGGGGATGACGTACTAAGTCGATTTGCCATACAAACAAGTGACCCCATTGAAAATCAAAAAAATAGAGAACATTCAACACAAAACACACGTCAAAAACCAACTGACATATTGTTACAAACGCGCATGCTTACAATTCTTAAACAGCGCAGTCTTAAATTTTAGAGGCAAACTTACTCTGAATGGTTTCCCATTGTTTATTGCTTGAGAGTTATAACAACACGCTTTAATTATCACACACTGAAGTAGCAAAGTATATTCTAATTTAATATTAAATAACATAAATTCTTAACAAGCACACAAATGTTACAATTACGAGAATCACAGAAGAAAGTTGAGAAGCAAACTCGACAACCTTGCTGCATAACCTGCGTTTGGTGCCTTTTTTTCGTTATAACCAAGGGGAAGGTAAGTTTGCTCCTATTTCTCTATCTTATACAACTTCCTTGGGGTCAGAAATGTTCCTTAATGCGTCATCCCCTTTATTAAAGATCCTTAGAATATAGAATACAAATCGACATTTATACTACAACGCATCTTCGGACTCGATTCGCTCGTCCTTAGAATATACAAATTGACATATTTATTCTACAACGCGTCTTTTATCCAGACACTGACCTCACTCGATGCATCTTACCTTTTATGATCCAAAGAAAACTACCGATATACTTGACGTATTAAAACGAAATTTATTTATAGTATTTCTAGTATTTTTTTATTCATTAAGTAAGAAAATACACTTTTATCGAACTCAATATATATATATATATATATATATATAATATATATATTATATATATATATATATATATTTATACAGGGTGAACAATTCACTTAAACCAACATTAACCATTAAAATCAGGTGAACACATGGTCCTAGACTAACGAAAATGGTATCTACCTAGTAAGTTGACACCCTGAGTTCAAATTCACCAAAAATTTTTTTGGTAATAATTACCTAAATGGGTAATTTAATTAGCATTTTCGTTTTTCATTAGTAACTTTAAAAAGTCAAATTGGACCATACCATGATATAGACTAATTTAGAAACTACATTATATTCTGAGAAATTTGATACCAATATCTGAAAATTTCGGTAATTTTTTACCCAGCTATCAATCGACATACAAGCAAATAACCCTATCATTGTGATAGTACTATTACATTAGTACTCACAATGATACCGATAGCTTAGTAAAAAATTACCGGAATTTTTTGATATTGGTATCAAATTTCTCAGGATATAATGTAGTTTCTAAATTAGTCTATATCATGGTATGGTCCAATTTGACTTTTTAAAGTTACCAATAAAAAAAAAAGTGCTAATTAAATTACCACATTTGGGTAATAATTACCAAAAAAAAATTTGGTGAATTTGAACTCAGGGTGGTCGACTTACTAGGGTAGAGACCATTTTCATTAGTCTAAGGACCATGCTTTAACTATTTTTAGGTTGGCGCATTTTGTTGTTCCAAAAATGCCGGTAATAATTTATGTCTTGTATGTCGATCGATAGCTCGGTGAAAAATTACCGGAATTTTCAGATATTGGTATCAAATTTCTTACGATATAATGTAGTTTCTAAATTAGTCTATATCATGGTATGGTCCAATTTAACTTTTTAAAGTTACCAATAAAAAACGAAAAGGTAATTAAATTACCACATTTGGGTAATAATTAACAAAAAAAATTTGGTAAATTTGAACTCAGGGTGGTCGACTTACTAGGGGTAGAGACCATTTTCATTAGTCTAGGGACCATGCTTTAACTATTTTTAAGGTTGGCGATTTGTTGTTCCAAAAATGCCGGTAATAATTTATGTCTGTATGTCGATCGATAGCTCGGTGAAAAATTACCGGAATTTTCAGATATTGGTATCAAATTTCTTACGATATAATGTAGTTTCTAAATTAGTCTATATCATGTATGGTCCAATTTAACTTTTTAAAGTTACAATAAAAAACGAAAGTGCTAATTAATTACCACATTGGGTAATAATTACCAAAAAAAATTTGGTAAATTTGAACTCAGGGTGGTCGACTTACTAGGGGTAGAGACCATTTTCATTAGGTCTAGGACCATGCTTTAACTATTTTAGCGAATTTTCATTATGAAAATGACGCTTATGAGGTTGTTCGGATGCGGAAGTTGAGGGTGGAGTGAGCGGAATCGGTTCTATTGGCTTCCTGATAATAAAAATATATGTCCAAAAAAGTTTATATATTATATTATATATATATATATATATATCATGTATATATAGTATATGTATGTAAGAGTTTCTACCCTTTCGTATGGCGAACGATAACTCTCGAAGGCGTTATCAAATTAAAACGAAACTTTGCAAATCGCGAGATGTTGAGGAGGTTACGAGGCCTATTGTTTATAAAAAATTATGACGTTCATCAACCAAAGTTATGACGTCATGAAAAAAATTTTTTTTTGAAACTTGAAATGGCTTTAAAATAAGGTATTTCGTATTTAGGTAGACGCTAGCTGAATCGATTAAGACAATTCAGTTCAATCGAAACCATCACAATGGCGCAAAACTGTATACATAATATATAATCTTGTATAATGTATACGTCTAGGACAAAGCCTCGTACGATATCTGTTGGGTTCAGTAGTGTTAGAGGGTGGGGATATAGTATAAAGAGGGGCCTCTACCTCTTGCTCCATCCTGGTAAGCCTACTGTCCCAGAGAGACAGGACAAAAATGGCTTCCACTGATCCATCCGAGCTAAGCAGGCCTGTAAAGAGGAAGAACCCCGAGGGTAGTCTTTATATGGTCGAAGTCATTCTAAAACGATTGCGACCGGTTTCAGCTCAATCGGACAATCCTAAGTGACGAAAACGGTATTTTTATTTTAAAAAATCATGAATATATTTTTTTCAACCTAAAGATTATTCTCAAATAAACAATTTGTTTACAAAAAAATTGACATTTTTCTTAAATTGCATAAACAATAATAAATGTATGTAAGAGTTATACCTTTTGTATGTGTGGACGATAACTAAAATCTCATGAAAGATGAAACTATAATTTTCTTACCCTTATACAAGGTTACTCCAACAGTTGAACGTGGATTATTTTCTTGTATTCTTTATATACCTCTATAAAAAACGTATTAGTTATGTATTAAATATACTTATTATTTTCTTAAATTGCTTGTTAACTGTAATATTATTGCTTACTATTAATAATAGAGGATCAAAAAAATCAAATTTGTTGAGAAAGCCTCTCAGGCCCGCGAAGCGGGCCTGTGAACGAGGCTGTGAAAATTCGCTAAATACGTGGCAAAATGCCATGTAACAGAAACGATAATGAAACCATAGATAATACAAAACAAACAACAATGTGGCCGCGAAGCGGCCACTGGGAGGCCCCGGGCCGCGAAGCGGCCCGTGGGCCGACGCCGCGGAGCGACGAGGCGCGAAGCGCCGAGACGGCGTAGCGGCTACGGGCGAAGGCCCGTATTTAAGGTTGGCGCATTTTTGTTTCCAAAAATGCCGGTAATATTTATTGTCTTGTATGTCGAAATAGCTCGTGAAATTACCGGAATTTTCAGTATTGGTATCAAATTTCTACGATTATAATGTAGTTTTTAAATAGTCTATATCATGGTATGGTCCAATTTAACTTGTTAAAGGTTACCAATAAAAAACGAAAAGTGCTAATTAAATTACCACATTTGGGTATAAATTACCAAAAAAATTTGTAAATTTGAAACTCCAGGGTGGTCGACTTACTAGGGGTGAGGACCATTTTCAATTAGTCTAGGACCATGCTTTAACTATTTTTTCAGGTTGGCGCATTTTGTTGTGCCAAATGCCGGTAATAATTTATGTCTTGTATGTCGATGATAGTAGGGATGAAAAATTACCGAATTTTCAGATTTTGGTATCAAATTTCTCAGGATATAATTAGTTTCTAAATTAGTCTATATCATGGTATGCGGTTCCAATTTATCTTTTAAAAGTTACAATAAAAAACGAAAAGTGCTAATTAATTACCCACTTTGGGTTAATAATTACCAAAAAAATTTGGTAAATTTGACTCAGGGTGGTCGACTTACAGGGGTAGAGGGACCATTTCATTAGTCTAGGACATGGCTTTAACTATTGTTTAAGGTTAGGCGCAATTTTTTGTTTCCAAAAATGCGGTAAAAATTATGCTGGTATGTCGATCGAAGCGCGGGTGAAATTACCGAATTTCAGATATTGGTTATCAAATTTCTTACATATAATGTATTTTTTAAAATTAGTCGTATATCATGGTAATTTGGTCCAATTTAACTGTTTTAAAGTTACCAATAAAAAACGAAAAGTGCTAATAATTACCACATTTGAGGTATAACTTACCAAAAAAAATTTGGTAAATTTGAACTCAGGGTGGTCGACTTTACTAGGGGTAGAGGACCATTTTCATTAGTCTAGGACCATGCTTTAACTATTTTTTAAGGTTGGCGCATTTTGTTGTTCCAAAAATGCCGGTAATAATTTATGTCTTGTATGTCGATTGATAGCTAGGTGAAAAATTACCGGAATTTTCAGATTTTGGTATCAAATTTCTCAGGATATAATGTAGTTTCTAAATTAGTCTATATCATGGTATGGTCCAATTTATCTTTTTAAAGGTTACTAATAAAAAACGAAAATGCTAATTAAATTACCACATTTGGGTAATAATTACCAAAAAATTTGGTAAATTTGAACTCAGGGTGAGTCGACTTATAGGGGTAGAACCATTTTCATTAGTCTAGACATGCTTTAACTATTTTTAAGGTTGGCGCATTTTGTTGTTTCAAAATGCCGGTAATAATTTAGTCTTGTATGTCGATCGATAGCTCCCGTGAAAATACCGGAATTCAGATATTGGTTCAAATTTCTTACGATTATAATGTATCTAGTTTTTAATTTAGTCTATAANGTTGCTCCTGTATTTATCTATGCTTATACAACTTCCTTGGGGTCAGAAATGTTCCTTAATGGCGTCATCCCCTTTATTAAAGATCCTTAGAAATAGATACAAATCGACATTTATACTACAACGCATCTCGGACTCGATTCGCTCGTCCTTAGAATATACAAATTGACATATTTATTCTACAACGCGTCTTTATCCAGACACTGACTCACTCGATGCATCTTAACCTTTTATGATTCCAAAGGAAACTACCGAATACTTGACGTATTAAAACGAAATTATTTATAGTATTTCTAGTATTTTTTTATTCATTAAGTAAGAAAATACACTTTTATCGAACTCAATATATATATATATAATATATATATTATATATATATAAATAATAATTTATATGTATGTATATAATATAATATATACAGGGTGAACAATTCACTTAAACCAACATTAACCATTAAAATCATGGTGAACACATGTCCTAGACTAACGAAAATGGTATCTACCCTAGTAAGTTGACACCCTGAGTTCAAATTCACCAAAAATTTTTTTGGTAATAATTACCTAAATGGGTAATTTAATTAGCACTTTTCGTTTTTCATTAGTAACTTTAAAAAGTCAAATTGACCATACATGATATAGACTAATTTAGAAACTACATTATATTCTGAGAAATTTGATACCAATATCTGAAAATTTCGGTAATTTTTTACCCAGCTATCAATCGACATACAAGCAAATAACCTATCATTGTGATAGTACTATTACATTAGTAACCTCACAATGATACCGATAGCTTAGGTGAAAAATTACCGGAATTTTTTGATATTGGTATCAAATTTCTCAGGATATAATGTAGTTTCTAAATTAGTCTATATCATGTATGGTCCAATTTGACTTTTAAAGTTACCAATAAAAAACGAAAAGTGCTAATTAAATTACCGAATTTGGGTAATAATTACCAAAAAAAAATTTGTCGTGAATTTGAACTCAGGGTGGTCGACTTACTAGGGGTAGAGACCATTTTCATTAGTCTAGGACCATGCTTTAACTATTTTTTTAGGTTGGCGCATTTTGTTGTTCCAAAAATGCCGGTAATATTTTATGTCTTGTATGTCGATCGATAGCTCGGTGAAAAATTACCGGAATTTTCAGATATTGGTATCAAATTTCTTACGATATAATGTAGTTTCTAAATTAGGTCTAATCATGGTATGGTCCAATTTAACTTTTAAAGTTACCAATAAAAAACGAAAAGTGCTAATTAAATTACCACATTTGGGTAATAATTACCAAAAAAAATTTGGTAAATTTGAACTCAGGGTGGTCGACTTACTAGGGGTAGAGACCATTTTCATTAGTCTAGGACCATGCTTTAACTATTTTTTAAGGTTGGCGATTTTGTTGTTCCAAAATGCCGGTAATAATTTATGTCTGTATTGATCGATAGCTCGGTGAAAAATTACCGGAATTTTCAGATATTGGTATCAAATTTCTTTACGAATAATGTAGTTTCTAATTAGTCTATATCATGTATGTCCAATTTAACTTTTTAAAGTTACCAATAAAAAAGAAAAGTGCTAATTAAATTACCACATTTGGGTAATAATTACCAAAAAAAATTTGGTAAATTTGAACTCAGGGTGGTCGACTTACTAGGGGTAGAACCATTTTCATTAGTCTAGACCATGCTTTAACTATTTTAGCGAATTTTCATTATGAAAATGACGCTTATGAGGTTGTTCGGATGGCGGAAGTTGAGGGTGGAGTGAGCGGAATCGGTTCCTATGGTTCTGATAATATAAAAAATGTTAATATAGTGTTATATTATAATATTATATATATATATATATGTATATAATTATATATGTAAGAGTTTCTTACCCTTTTCGTATGGCGAACGATAACTCTCGAAGGCGTTATCAAATTTAAAACGAAACTTTGCAAATCGCGAGATGTTGAGGAGGTTACGAGGCCTATTGTTTATAAAAAATTATGGACGTCATCAACCAAAGTTATGACGTCATGAAAAAAATTTTTTTTTGAAACTTGAAATGGCTTTAAAATAAGGTATTTCGTGTTTAGGTAGACGCTAGCTGAATCGATTAAGAATTTCAGTTCAATCGAACCATCACAAATGGCGCAAACTGTATACATATATATATAAATCTTGTATAATATGTATACGGTCTAGGACAAAGCCTCGTACGATATGGTTGGGTTCATAGTGTTGAGGGTGGGGATATAGTATAAAGAGGGGCCTCTACCTCTGCTCCATCCTGGTAAGCCTACTGTCCCAGAGAGACAGGACAAAAATGGCTTCCACTGATCCACTCCGAGCTAAGCAGGCCCTGTAAAAGGAAGAACCCGAGGGTAGTCTTTATATGGTCGAAGTCATTCTAAAACGATTGCGACGGTTTCAGCTCAATGCGGGACAATCTAATTGACGGAAAACGGTTTTTTATTTTAAAAAATCATGAATATATTTTTTTCAACCTAAAGATTATTTTCAAGCATATAAACAATTTGTTTACAAAAAAATTTACATTTTTCTTAAATTGCATAAACAATATATAAATGTATGAGGAGTTAATACCTTTGTATGGTGGACGATAACTAAAATCATGAAAGATGAAACTATAATCTGTTCTTACCCTTATACAAGGTTTACTCCAACAGTTGAACGTGGATTATTTTCTTGTATTCTTTATACCTCTATAAAAAACGTATTAGTTATGTATTTAAATATACTTATTATTTTCTTAAATTGCTTGTTAACTGTAATATTATTGCTTACTATTAATAATAGAGGATCAATAAAATCAAATTTGTGAGAAAGCCTCTCAGGCCGCGAAGCGGCCTGTGAAACGAGGCTGTGAAAATTCGCGTAATACGTGGCAAAATGCCATGTAACAAGAAACGATAATGAAACCATAGATATACAAACAACAACAATGTGCGCGAGCTCGGCCACTTGGAGGCCCCGGCCGCCGAAGCGGCCCGGTGGGCCGACGCCGCGGAGCGGACGAGGCGCGAAGCGCCGAGACCGCGTAGCGGACGGGCGAAGGCCCGTATTTAAGGTTGGCGCATTTTGTTGTTCCAAAAATGCCGGTATAATTTATGTCTTGTATGTCGATCGATAGCTCGGTGAAATTACCGGAATTTTCAGATATTGGTATCAAATTTCTTACGATAATAATGTAGTTTTTAAATTAGTCTATATGTATGGTATGGTCCAATTTAACTTTTTAAAGTTACCAATAAAAAACGAAAAGTGCTAATTAAATTACCACATTTGGGTAATAATTACCAAAAAAAATTTGGTAAATTTGAACCTCAGGGTGGTCGACTTACTAGGGGTAGAGACCATTTTCATTAGTCTAGGACCATGCTTTAACTATTTTTTAAGGTTGGCGCATTTTGTTGTCCAAAATGCCGGTAATAATTTATGTCTTGTATGTCGTGATAGCTAGGTGAAAAATTACCGAGATTTTCAGATTGGTATCAAATTTCTCAGGATATAATTAGTTTCTAAATTAGTCTATATATGGTATGGTCCAATTTATCTTTTTAAAGGTTACAATAAAAAACGAAAAGTGCTAATTAAATTACCACATTTGGGTAATAATTACCAAAAAAATTGGTAAATTTGAACTCAGGGTGTGTCGACTTACTAGGGGTAGAGACCATTTTCATTAGTCTAGACATGCTTTAACTATTTTTTAAGGTTGGCGCATTTTGTTGTTTCCAAAAATGCGGTAATAATTTATGTCTTGTATGTCGATCGATAGCTGCGTGAAAATTACCGGAATTTCAGATATTGGTATCAAATTTCTTACGATTATAATGTAGGTTTTTAAATTAGTCTATATCATGGTATGGTCCAATTTAACTTTTTAAAGTTACCAATAAAAAACGAAAAGTGCTAATAAATTACCGCAAATTTGGTAATAATTACGATAATTAAAAAATTTTTTGGTAAATTTGAACTCAGGGTGGTCGACTTACTAGGGTAGAGACCATTTTCATTAGTCTAGGACCATGCTTTAACTATTTTTTAAGGTTGGCGCATTTTGTTGTTCAAAAATGCGGTAATAATTTATGTCTTGTATGTCGATTGATAGCTAGGTGAAAAATTACCGGAGAATTTTCAGATTTGGGTATCAAATTTCTCAGGATATTAATGTAGTTTCTAAATTAGTCTATATCATGGTATGGTCCAATTTATCTTTTTAAAGTTACATAAAAAACGAAAAGTGCTAATTAAATTACCACATTTGGGTGATAATTAAAAAAAAATGTTTGGTGAATTTGAACTCAGGGTGGTCGACTTACTAGGGGTAGAGACCATTTTCATTAGTCTAGGACCATGCTTTAACTTTTTTAAGGTTGGCGCATTTTGTTTTCAAAAATGCCGGTAATAATTTATGTCTTGTATGTCGATGATAGCTAGGTGAAAAATTACCGGAATTTTCAGATTTTGGTATCAAATTCTCAGGATATATATGTTGTTTCTAAATTACTCTATATCATGGTATGGTTCCAATTTAACTTTTTAAATTACCAATAAAAAACGAAAAGTGCTAATTAAATTACCACATTTGGGTAATAATTACCAAAAAAAATTTGGTAAATTTGAACTCAGGGTGGTCGACTTACTAGGGGTAGAGACCATTTTCATTAGTCTAGGACCATGCTTTAACTATTTTTTAAGGTTGGCGCATTTTGTTGTTCCAAAAATGCCGGTAATAATTTATGTCTTGTATGTCGATTGATAGCTAGGTGAAAAATTACCGGAATTTTTTGATATTGGTATCAAATTTCAGGATATAATTAGTTTCTAATTAGTCTATATCATGGTATAATCGAATTTGACTTTTTAAAGTTACCAATAAAAAACGAAAAGTGCTAATTAAATTACCACATTTGGGTAATAATTACCAAAAAAAATTTGGTAAATTTGAACTCAGGGTGGTCGACTTACCTAGGGGTAAGAGACATTTTTTCATTAGGTCTAGGACCATGCTTTAACTATTTTTTAAGGTTGGCGCATTTTGTTGTTCCAAAAATGCCGGTAATAATTTATGTCTTGTATGTCGATTGATAGCTAGGTGAAAATTACCGAATTTTCAGATATTGGTATCAAATTTTTACGATATAATGTAGTTTCTAAATTAGTCTATATCATGGTATGGTCCAATTTAACTTTTTAAAGTTACCAATAAAAAACGAAAAGTGCTAATTAAATTACCACATTTGGGTAATAATTACCAAAAAAATTTGGTAAATTTGAACTCAGGTGGTCGACTTACTAGGGGTAGAGACCATTCATTAGTCTAGGACCATGCCTTAACTATTTTTTAAGGTTGGCGCATTTTGTTGTTCCAAAATGCCGGTAATACTTTTATGTCTTGTATGTCGATTGATAGCTAGGTGAAAATTACCGGAATTTTTTGATATTGGTATCAAATTTCTCAGGATATAATGTAGTTTTAAATTTAGTCTATAATGGTAATCCTATTGTGACTTTTTAAAGTTACCAATAAAAAAACGAAAAGTGCTAATTAAATTACCACATTGGGAATAATTACAAAAAAAATTTGTAAATTTGAACTCAGGGTGGTCGACTTACTAGGTAGAGACCATTTTCATTAGTCTAGGACCATGCTTTAACTATTTTTTTAGGTTGGCGCATTTTGTTGTTCCAAAAATGCCGGTAATATTTTATGTCTTGTATGTCGATTGATAGCTAGGTGAAAAATTACCGGAATTTTCAGATATTGGTATCAAATTTCTTACGATATAATGTAGTTTCTAAATTAGTCTATATCATGGTATGGTCCAATTTATCTTTTTAAAGTTACCAATAAAAAACGAAAAGTGCTAATTAAATTACCACATTTGGTAATAATTACCAAAAAAATTTGGTAAATTTGAAACTCAGGGTGGTCGACTTACTAGGGTAGAGACCATTTTCATTAGTCTAGGACATGCTTTAACTATTTTTTTAGGTTGGCGCATTTTGTTGTTCCAAAAATGCCGGTAATAATTTATGTCTTGTATGTCGATTGATAGCTAGGTGAAAATTACCGAATTTTCAGATATTGGTATCAAATTCTTACGATATAATGTGTTCTAAATTAGTCTATATCATGTATGGTCCAATTTATCTTTTAAAGTTACCATAAAAAACGAAAAGTGTCTAATTAAATTACCACATTTGGGTAATAATTACCAAAAAAAATTGGTAAATTTGAACTCAGGGTGGTCGACTTACTAGGAGTAGAGACCAGTTTCATTAGTCTAGGACCATGCTTTAACTATTTTTTTAGGTTGGCGCATTGTTGTCCAAAAATGCCGGTAATATTATGTCTTGTATGTCGATCGATAGCTCGGTGAAAAATTACCGGAATTTTCAGATATTGGTATCAAATTTCTTACGATATAATGTAGTTTTTAAATTAGTCTATATCATGGTATGGTCCAATTTATCTTTTAAAGTTACCAATAAAAAAAACGAAAAGTGCTAATTAAATTACCACATTTGGGTAATAATTACCAAAAAAAATTGGTAAATTTGAACTCAGGGTGGTCAACTTACTAGGGTAGAACCATTTTCGTAGTCTAGGACCATGGTGTTTCACCATGATTTAAATGGTTTAATGTTGGTTTAAGTGAATTGTTCACCCTGTATAATATATATATATATATATAATATATAATATATATAATATTATATATATCATTAAATACTAGCAAGTTTTGTCAAACATGATAGTTGACACAATAATTGTGAGAGGGACACCTAGGAAATGTAACAAGCAAATTATATGATACATTTAGAAACTGTTCCATTTGACATTCGTCATCATTGATGCTCGACATAATGTCATGTATCTACTCTGTTTCGTTACGTCTAACTCATCAGGGTGCCGACAGAGCCTGAAATCACTCTGACCTTCAATTAATTCCGAAGAATATAATGTGAAATAAACACATTATATAATGTGCTTAATGGCGGTAAGAGAGCACCGCTCGTCTCTGGTAAATACTTAACGCTTCATTCTTCGGAATTAATGAAGTCAGTAGTGAGTTAAAGCTCTGTCGGCCCCTGATGAGTTAGACGTAACGAAACAGAGTGGGACATGACATATGTCGAGCCATCAATGATGGCGAATTGGAATGAATGGACAGTTCCCAATGTAGCATTGCATTTGCTTGTTACATTTCCTAGGTGTCTCTCGCACAATTATATCGTGTATATATATAATTATATATATATATATATATATATATAATATATATAATAATATATATATATATATATATATATAATAATATGTTTATTCAATCCTTTTGTGTTTATTGAAATATTAAAACTATATGCTAAATTTCAAACAATAGACACTCGAAATGATATGAAAGATATGAAAAAAATAATTTACTGACTAATAATAATTAACATAATTAATACTTTGTTCTTTCCTCATTTATACCGTAGGTATATAGGAAATGTATCGTGTTAGCCAATAAATCCGAAACCGGGATATCTCCGGAATGGAATTATGTGTTTTAGGTGTTTTAAGACCCCCTGTCTAGTTTTCACTAAGTTGTCTGTCTTTAAGTGAAATATGTGTGCGTATGTTATCTTCGTAGCTCTTGTGTCTGTTATTATAGTAGAGTCGAGACTTTGTCTAAGTTTTATCTAAGTCTTAATAGTTACCGGACAATCCTATAAGGCGCGGTCGAATATCCACGGCCTTCTAGAACGTTGGATCACCAACAAACTTTTTTTATATCTTTTTTTCAAAATTTTCAGCATTTAGCCAGATTTTTGAGTAAATGAAGCCTATTTCCGTAATCTGCACGCTCTTTGGTTAATCTCAAGAGTATTTACATTCACTCAACGATTAATTTTAAATCTAACTTGGTACATACATAACTACTGTTAGACGTCAATGTCAACAAATATGACATGTCAAAATATAACACAAATCAGGTAGATAACATTGACGTCTAACAGTAGTTATGTATGTACCAAGTTAGATTAAAAATAAATCGTTTAGTGAATGTAAATACTCTTGAGATTAACAAAGAGTGTGCAGATTACGGAAATAGGCTTTATTTATCCACAATCCGGCCTAATTACTGAAAATTTTGAAAAAAAAGATATAAAAACTTTGTTGGTGATCCAATGTCTAGAAGCCGTGATATTCGACCGCGCCTTATTATACAATTTAATAAAAAATCACAAAAGAATGAAAAAACATAGCTTAAAATAGAAAAATTAGTAATAGCAATTAATAATATTTCTCTTTCTTTCTCTCTCTCTCTTGCATAGAGAGGTCCTGTCTTCCATTCGTTGAATGGAAGACAGGACCTTATGGTCCTAATTCTGCGTGGTTAAATAAATCAGTAATCAATTGATCAATCTATCTATCTATATCTCTCTCTTTTCCTTTTTTGTATGAAATTATAATAAATTGTAAATGAATAGTTAAAATATTACATAGTTTATTGTACTAATGCGAAAGGCGGAGGCCTCGCTCAGGGTCCTCCTTGAAGTCTCTCACATTATTTGTATTTTTTTGAGTTTTAAATTTGTATTAATTTATAAGTGTGAATAAACAATTTATTATTATTATTATTTGTACAAAAATCCGTGTCAACAACAGTATATACTAACAACAGAGTATACTAGACCCTGAGTCTACAATTCAGATCTAAATTTAGATTTTATTTAGTTCACCCACCTAAGTTGGCAACACTGACTTCCGTTATTTCGATTGTTCGCGAGAAAATCGTGGGCACTTGTCGCCATCTTGTTTAGTTATCTGTGATTTAGAATGTTTATTTTAAGTTTTCGCCATAGATTTAAGTCAGAGTGCATATTTTGGTTGATCACCAAATTTACATCCAGTGTAAGAAGGTTCGAGAAAATAGAATCTGCTGAAGAATGATCTGGACCATGATCGCCATCTAAACCACGGTATTTGGTGCCTCTTCGTTTAGCTAAGTGCGCTAGCTTAATTAAATATTGGCCAAACTCATTAAAAACTTTACAGTTCTTTAGATTACTTACTTATTTTTTATTTAACAAGTCACTTATTGGCAAAAGTATACAATGTTTATTTTGTAAACCGGAGCCATATTTATTATTGATTTAGGGTAATTTGTGCCTCTTTTTTTTATTTGATTTATTTATTTGTTATTTTGTGGTATGAATTTTGATATTTTTTGGGTTGTGAGTTTGTTGGAGTCAAGGATAATTTATATTTTTTGGTTTTGCATTTTATTTTTATATTTATTATTTTTTATTAATTTTTTTAATATTTGTCAAAAATATTTTTGATGGTGTTTGAATAGGTTTATATTGTAAAGGTAGTTTGCAGGAGTTTCAAAAAGGGTGTCCTATGCAGTCTGTGGATTGAATTTTAATGATTCAACCTGGCATTTGCCTGTAAAATTGAGGGAAACCACAAAAAAAAACCTCAATTAGGTTGATCGGACACGCGGTCCTGGTGTAAAGGTTATGTTATTATTATTTACGTTTGGGGTTTACTTTAAAGTTGGTCTCTAATTTTTAGGGTAAAGGGGAATAGTTAATTTTATTTACGAATGTGAGTGTATTTATTATATTTTTTAATTCTGAGAAGAGAAGAGTCGTGATTTTTTCAGTATTGTCTTGAATATCTTGATAAAATTTTGTCCGATCTGTCTTGTATTTAGTCAGTTAGTAGGATATGTTCTACTTGTGTTCGTCTATTGGGCAGGAGTGGCATGCTGGGGAGTCGCGTAGTCCATTGTTTACTTAAATATATACTTGGTACCAATTTATAGATAAAGGAATATTCAATGTGTATAAATGTAACCTATATACTTTGAATAATACTATATATAGAAGGAGCACAGGACCGTAAACACAATGTATCTGATAACACGAAGCGGTTGAGAAATAGAATACTATATATAGAAGGAGCACAGGACCGTAAACACAAGTTAATTCCACTGATACACGAAAGCCGGTTGACTGGTGCAACTAAGTAATTCTGCCAACCTGACAACAAAACATTATTTTAAATAGTGTCATAAATATCTATTAATGAAGAAAGATGTAAAGAACAAACATAAAACTTAAAACACCTGCTGAGTATTAATAAAACCAGTCTTAATGGCAAAAGGATAGCGGAATACAAGAATCTACATTTAGTTGACGAGGACTACTTTTAATATAATTTTAATAAAACGTTAAACTACAATTTAAAATGCTTTAAATATTGTAATGCACCGATATTATTAGTATTTTAATACAATCATTAATTAATAATAGTACATAATAATTCAGCAACCGGAAGTATTGCCAACTTTTTAGAAAATTGTATATTGTAGAGGTGGCAGCATTACTTTGTTGCACCAGTGAACCGGCTTCGTGTTATCAGTAGTGCTCCTTCTATATATAGTATATTATTCTAAGCCTATATTAACTTGCTCTATCGTCAATTACTTCTTTGTTTTTTTTACATTACTTATACTTTCCCATTTATACGTAGGTATATAGGAAAAGTATGTGTTAGCAAAAAAAATCCTAAACCGGGATGAAACCGCGAATTATCCGTTTCAGACGTTTAAGGCCTCCTGAGTGTTTTTTTCAATTTGTCCGTCTGTGTGGTTATCATCGTCTCCTAGTGTATTCATACCATATAGAGTTGAAACTTCGTACAAAAATTTGTCTACCGCTGCTGTTGTGCTATTCGGAAAATGCATTTTTAATACGTCATTAACCCGCAATAATGCTTAGCTGAAATTTCGAAAAATCATAAAAACGCGACAAAATATTGCGATCGGATGGAGATTTAGCACTTCATGTATGTATAGTGATACTAACATAAGTCCAGTTTATCCATTATCAGCATTAGTTAAATTGTTTATTGAAGACTTGTGTACGTTTTAAAAAAAATGTAAAAATGGGTCTAATTGAGTTATATTCGTACAAGGTGTATACCTTTACTCAATAAGGCGCGGTCGACATAGCCACGGCCTTCTAAACATTGGATCACAACAAAACTTTTTTATAACTTTAATTTCAAAATTTTCAGTAATTAGCCGGATTTTGTGATAAATCGAAGCCTATTTTCGTAATCTGCACGCTCTTTTTTGGTTAATCTCAAGAGATATTTACATTCACTCAATCGATTTATTTTAATCTAACTTGTACATACATAACTACTATTAGACGTCAATTTTCTACCTATTTGTGTTTATTTTTGACATGTCAATTTTAACATTACGTCCTAACAGTACTTATGTATGACCAAGTTAGATAAAAAAAAATCGTTGAGGAATGTAAATACTCTTTGAGATTACAAAAGACGTGCAGATTCACGGAAAAGGCTTTATTATCCAAATCCCGGCTAATTACTGAAAATTTAAATAAATATATAAAAAAAGTTGTTGGTGATCCAATGTTTCCTAGAGAGGCCGTGGATATGCTACCGCGCCTATAAATAATACATTTTCGTTCAATCCGACAAGTATAATCCCACAATTTTGTTGGCTCAATAAAAGTTAATAGCATTGAGCGTGTAGCGTAGCCGAGTCCAATGAAATGTTGCATATAAATTTGACGACACTGTATTCCGAGACAAGCG
>JACMZG010000009.1:573852-578852 GCA_018340805.1 Microvelia longipes
AGCTAGCTATGTTTAGATACCTTATCTGTTTCTTTCTGTTAACAGCATTAGTTTGTTATTAAACACTTTCTGATGAAGACCTAATCATACGGTCGAAAGCTTAAATGTTTTTTTTTATTTATCATGACCAAAACCTCATAACTCTTTACTATATTTTTATATGTATGGTCAATAATTTCTATTTGTTATTGATTGTTATTATTATTATTATTGATAATGTTATTTTCACAGGGTCGAGAAAGGTCTGTGTCCTGTCCACTAGGTCCGAGAGCTGTCCTACCTAGGAGAAGGCTTAATACGGATTTCGATCAAATTATCAGGTATGTTTTGTGAGCAAAGGCCAATCTTGCATAGACTAACTACAGATGGTAATAGAGATATATAGCCAGAGGGGGGCATACCGCATACCCTATCTTAATACATTAAGAGACTTGAAATTATAGAGATATATTACTAGAGGGGGCATATCTTATCTTAATGCATTAAGAGGCTAGAAACCATAGATATATATATTACTAAAGAGGTCATACCCTATCTAAATACATACATTGAGAGGCATGAAACCATAGAGATATATTACTAGAGGGGCATACCTTATCTTAATACATTGAGAGACTTGAAATCATAGAGATATATTACTAGAGGGGCATACCTTATCTTAATACATTGAGAGACTTGAAATCATAGAGATATATTACTAGAGGGGCATACCTTATCTTAATACATTGAGAGATCATAGAGAATAGTTACTAGAGGCATACCTATTAATACTTGAGGAGATTGAAAGCTTAGAGTATATTTAACTGAGGGGCTACCTTATCGTAATTACATTGAGAGACTTGAAATCATAGAGGATATAATTACTGCAGGGCATACCTTATCTAATAATTGAGAGACTTGAAATCAATAGATATAATATTACTAGAGGACATACCAACCTGCGTTGCAGCACAATACCATTACATCACTGTACGTCATTAAATGACTCTGCTTTATAATAATTTTTTTTTTCTCAGAGATATATCAGACGACTCTCTGTACCTGAGGTTCAAAAACAATCAGACCGTCTCGAGGGACCCTAATAACAACAGTTTTTCAACCTTTATCAATAACTGGTAAGTAATATTATTAATATATAATCTTTATGCTCTAAGAAAATAATATATAGATAAAGAAAGATAACACTACTGAACCCAACAGATATCGTACGAGTCTTTGACCTAGACGTATACATATATACAAGATTATATATATTGTATACCGTTTGCGCCATTTGTGATGGTTCGATTGAGCTGAAATCGGTCTTAATCGATTCAGCAGCCGTCTACCTAAACACGAAATACCTTGTTTATAGCCATTTCAAGTTTAAAAAAAAATTTTTTCATGACGTCATAACTTGGTTGATGACGTCATAATGTTTTATAAACAATAGGCTCGTAACCTCCTCGACATCTCGCGATTTGCAAAGTTTCGTTTCAATTTGAGAACGCCTTCGAGAGTTATCGTTCGCCATACGAAAGGGTAGAAACTCTTACATACATATATATATATATACATATATATATATATATATACATATATATATAAACTTTTTTCGGACATATATTTTTGTTATCAGGAAGTCAATAGGAACCGATTCCGCTCACTTCCACCCTCAACTTCCGTCATCCGAACAACCTCATAAGCGTCATTTTCATAATGAAAATTCGCTAATAGCCGTGGGATTTATTATTTGGGACAAAAAAAGTTAATTCTGTAGTCAGTTTACAGGAGCGCTAGTGTGTAATTTGGTAGTTTCACTATGTCACTACTAGAATGCGCTCCTATCGTCTTATTACTTATTAGGAAAAGATTATTGTCCCCAAAGAATAAATAGATAAAGAAAGATGGTCTTGGGATTTATTATTTCGGACAAGAAAAGGTTAGTTCCGTAGTCAGTTAACAGGAGCGCCAGTGTGTAATTGGTAGTTTCACTATGTCACTACTAGAATGCGCCACTTTCGAAAGCGTGACCTTAAATTGATTATGGTTAAAATCAATTTAACATTCATTAATAGAACATTGATCAATTTTGGTTAAAATCAATTTAACAATAATTAATAGAACATTGATTAAATTTGGTTAGAATCAATTTAACATTGATTAATTTCAGTTAAAATCAATTTAACATCGATCAATTTTGGTTGAAATCAATTTAACATTGATCAATTTGGTTAAAATCGATTTAACAATGATGAATAGAACATTGATTAATTTTGGCTAAAATCAATTTAACATTGATTTATACATTGGTTAACAGAAACAGAGATATAACTGTTCAATGTTAGCAAAAAAAACAAGAAAATTCTATAATTTACCCTCCGAAATGCACAAAAACTTAAATTTTATGTTTTTCTATGTTACCATGTTTAAGATACAGGCAGACTTAAAAATCAGACATATTCTATTAAACCATAGGTAATATTAATGTTCTAGAGAAATAGAGTAGCACAGCTCTTATATATGATGATTTATTGTTTGACATATAATGCAAAAAAATGGGTAGTAACTTAAATTTCTATTTTATATTTTTTCTTTTATTGATGTTAAATCGATTGATTTCAGTGCGAGCCCACCCACATCTCTGACATCAAATTCGTCCACAGAGTTGAAAGCCATTACTAGTTCAGAAGATGATATCTGGACGGACATTTCTCTCGAGAATGATTCCGAACAAGTGGATCTGTATAAGAAGAGTTTAGCCTGTTCAGCATCTCAGTCTGTAGCATGTTCAGCTAGACCATCTGATCAGAATATAAACATAAACAATGAAGAGAAAGAAGAACAAAAAGAATATTGGAAATTTACTCAGGACGTCTATAGGTTAGTAAATGGTGGCTTCGTATCGTTCCGTCGACAATTCATTACGTCGACAAATCGTTCTATGGACAAATAATTTGAGTTAGTTGACGTAACGAATCAGGTTGTTGCGTCAACAAATCATTCCATCGACAAATCAATACGTCGACAAGTTATTTGTCGCGCAACTACAGTGGTAGACTGATTTTTGTATAAAATTTCAACTCTCTAGCATAAATACACTTACGATGATAACAGACAAACACATAATCACGGACAGAAAACTTTGCAAAAACTACTTAGGTGGTTATTTAGGTGGTTATTAGGTAGGATATAGCCGCCTTCATGGCCGAGGTCGTTAAGGCGTTAGTTTTTACACTGACCTTTGACACCCACGGAGGTCTGGGGTTCGCATCCCAGGTTATGCTCTCAGTTTATAGATGATTATTGTTTAGATAAATTATCGCCAGCTTTAGAATACACTTTGAGCGTAACGGTTGCAACTACCACCCGAGGTGGTTCCCGCATGGGTTATCCCTGATGAGCCGCAAGGCTCTAAACGGGCATTAATATTATCATTATTATTATTATTAAGTAGTATATATAACCTACTATTAAGTGTCCTAACGCTTCGCTTATCCTCCCTACTTCGGACTCGCTTCGCTCGTCCTCAGAATATACAATTTGCCAAATTTATACTGCAGCATGTCCTGCTCGCTTCCTTCGTCTCAGCGGTCACCCATACAGCACTGACCATGCTGAATGCTGCTTAACTTATAAGATCCAACAAAAATTATGGATTTACTTATTGTCTGAAACAAAACTTTGAGTACTTATTTATTACTTTGAGTACTTATTTATTACTTTGAGTACTTATTTACTTTACTTAGTTTACTTTGAGTACTTTATTTATTTACTTTGAGTACTCTTGAAATAAGTTTTAACTAAATTGAATAATTTTATGATTTTTTTTTAAAAAATCCACAAATCATTCGATACAAATTGAACTAATGCTGCTAAAGAGATGAAACTTGGCAAATGTGTTATTCTTATACATGGCTAAATGCGTGTCAAATTTCAATCGGGTCGCATTATTTTTTTTTGTTTTATGATTTTTCGAAATTTTTGCTAAGTTATAAGGCGCGGTCGAATATCCACGGCCTTCTAGAACATTGGATCACCAACAAACTTTTTTTATAACTTTTTTTTTCAAAATTTTCAGTAATTAGCCGGATTGTGATAAATGAAGCCTATTTCCGTAATCTGCACGCTCTTTTGGTTAATCTCAAAGAGTATTTACATTCACTCAACGATTTATTTTTAATCTAACTTGGTACATACATAATTACTGTTAGACGTCAATGTCAACAAATATGACATGTCAAAATATAACACAAATCAGGTAGATAACATTGTTATAAAAAACAAAACACATAAAAAAGTTATAAAAAAAGTTTGTTGGTGATCCAACGTTCTAGAAGGCCGTGGATATTCGACCGCGCCTTATTATCGCAGGTTAATGACTTCGTAAAAAAATATTTTTCCAATAGCACAACAACAGCGGTAGACTGATTTTTGTACTAAGTTTAAACTCTCTTGCATAAATACACTGGGAGCTACGAAGATAACAGACACACACACACACACAGACAGACAGACAACTTTGAAAAAACCAATCAGAAACGTCTTTAAAAACGTCTGAAACGGATAATTCCGGTTTCATCCCGGTTTCGGAATTTTTGTGTTGAAGCTGGGATCCGTGGTGCAGCGGCAATATAGGCAATACACAACTGTATTGCGTAGTTAGTCTACCTAAAAAACCTGCAGGCGCACGCAAAATCATAAAAATATTAAACCGTAACACTTTTTTCAAATCCGACGTACGTGTGTATTGCCTATATTGCCGCTGCACCACGGATCCCAGCATCAACCGAGAATTGTCCTTTGGGAATTGTCCAACAAAGCTTACATCTCATTCTAGCGGTAATGTTAAGAACTAAGCTTTAGTTGATATTTTTCTCAATAGAATGCTCTCACTGTACTAATTTCTCTTAGAATAATACCATCACAGAAACTAATACTATTAGAGGGAGTACAGAACCCGATTAACACAGTGATAAGATGTCTGGAAGTGAGACAGTTTCCATAGGTGCCGTAACTGT
>JACMZG010000009.1:583852-623852 GCA_018340805.1 Microvelia longipes
CACATATAGACAGACAACTTTGCGAAAACCACTCAGGTCACTAACTGCGTAGGCTTCCGCGGTTGTCGTCATGAAGATTTAGGTCTTCCGGTGGGTCATCTACATTGACGCGGTCACCACCGGAAGACCTAAATCTTCACTCTCAGGTCACTTTTTACTTTTGCTCATTTATATGTATATAATATATATATATATATATATATATATATATATATATATATATATATATATATATATATATATACATATATATATATATATATATAATATATATAATATATATAATATATATTATATATATATATATATATATATATATATATATATATATATATATATATATATATATATATATATTATAGAATATAGTATGCGTTTGCAAAAAATCCGAAACCGGGATGATACCGGAATTATCCGTTTCAGGCGTTTTTAAGGCCTCCTGAGTGGTTTTCTGGCCATAGGCCAGAGGGCCTACTTATTATTATTATTAGATTAATTATGGTCCCCGCAACATAGAGATATATATATACTAGAGGGAGTATAGCCTATCTCAATACATTAATAGGCATGAAACATTTTTTTGGGGCTCTCACAGACTTTGTGTAACCTCATTAAAAACTCCTCATTAAGGTTATAATAAATCAATTGTTTCGGCTTCCCGCACATTTCTTGTATTTTGATTTGTATTTTTAACGCTCTACTTTATAAGTTATTGAAAGTTTGTACTGATTATTTGATTGTATTTGTTAGTGAGGTGGTCAGGTTACTTTTTCGATGTTTCAAAATTTGCCCTATAGGGCCCCTCTAGTGATTATGTCTCTATGCTAATGAAGCTATTATGACGCTTTGTTTTTGATTTTTAGAAGTTAAAGGAAGAAAGAAGCTGGTGAGGTTTCACAGTGAAAGCAGTAGGTTTGACAGCCATGAAAGCTTCTACGTATTGAAAGAAGAAAGCCGTTCTTTGCTGTCTCAGTTATCAAACCATGAACTCAATCAAAAATGTAAGTTAGAGTACTAACTAATCAAAAATGTAAGTTAGAGTACTAACCAATCATAAATGTAAGTTAGAGTACTAATCAATCAGAAATGTAAGATAGAGTACTAAACAATCAGAAATGTAAGTTCGAGTACTAACCATCCACAATTAAGTTAGAGTACTATCCAATCAGAAATGTAAGTTCGAGTACTAACCAATCACAAGTAAGTTAGAGTACTAACCAATCAGAAATGTAAGTTCGAGAACTAACCAATCACAAGTAAGTTAGAGTACTAACCAATCAGAAATGTAAGTTCGAGTACTAACCAATCACAAGTAAGTTAGAGTACTAACCAATCATAAATGTAAGTTATAGTACTAACCAATCATAAATGTAAGTTAGAGTACTAACCAATTAGAAATGTTAGCGAGTAATAACCAATTAGAAATGTTAGCGAGTAATAACCAATCTTGTAGATCAGTTCAAAAGACCGTTTTTCGACCTATATAAGTAATTAAATAAATTATATAATTAATTAAATTTGTGTTCTTGCAGGTTCTTGGGAGTTGGTCTGCTTAGTAGAGGAAATGAGAAATGAGATACTGGAGTATGGCAAAAGATTGGTGTTCGAATTAGAAACCAGAGAATCGGAAACGATTAAACTTCAAGAATCTTGCGACGTAATTACTGCTTACCTGCAGGCTCAGTCTGAGAAACGAAGTTAGTACTATTATAATAATAATACCCGTTTAGAGCCTTGTGGCCCATCAAGGATAAACCCCTGCGGTTATCCGATGTGAATTAGTAAGTGTAAAAACGTTCAAAGCAAACAGATTGAATCCAAACGATGGATCTTGACTTAACTTTCAATTATACTACTGACTTATTGCAATGAACACCATTTGTGTCTAATATAAGAAAAAATAATTCTGGCGCGGTGGTCCGCATGTCGGGCGAATTTCCTTTGGATGCGTGTTTCCGTGCTTAACAACAGTCCTGGTTGGAATGATAATTTTTATAGTTTTTTTTTACACTTATAAGTTTACAACTACTAAATAAATAATTCCGGCGCGGTGGTCCGCTGTCGGGCGAATTTAATTTAGAATGCGTGTTTCCGTGCTTAACAACCCATTTCTTGCTTAAGGTTCCGGTTCATGCTTTAGAACCTAAGCAGGTACTCAATTGTCAAGCACTGCTCGTAACTCATATGTGTCAGTCCATCCTTAATGGGCTGACACAACCTCATATGGTTGTGTCAACCGTTGCGCTTTAAGTGTAAAGTTGGCGATAAGTTATTTGAACAATAATCTTATATTACCCCAGAACCCCAGACCTCCGTGGTGTCAAAGTTCAGTTTAATAACTGACGCCTTAACGACCTCGACCACGGAGGTTGGTCGTAGTTAGTACTATTACTAAGGGTGCATTCGCGACTCCCAAGCGCTCAGAACGTTCTGAACAAGAGGTGTTTTCTAGTTACCATGATTGTGCTCAGAGGCGTGGCCAGGAGGAGGAGCCAAAAGAAGCGGGAAGCCAGGATAGTAGTGGTGGGGCTGATCCTACTAACTGTGCTTTCGGCAGGTTCAGTTCGATCACTTCTCCCCACTCCTATTCAGTTAAAACCTTCTTAGCGGGAAATACAAAATTTTATCTCACCTTCATATTCATATGTACTGTTTCTGTGTTGTGTTTCTGCTGTTTTTCTTTAAATTATACGTTTTACTTTTATTAAATGATTTAATTTTTGAAAAAATGACAACAACAGTAACATAACCTAATAACTGTACACACAAGCCTGAATAAAACGCGTTCGCGAGACCAAGTGTAGTCAGTACGATGGTGGGGGAATTTTTGACCCCAACGTGTATTTTTTTGTCCCAGTATGTGTACTCACCGGAGCAGCCGGAAGGGCTAAAATTAAAGGTAAAGGTAGAGTGGAAAGGATTAAGTGCTTACAAATTAATTCAGATTCGTAATCCATAAATTAGAGCACTTAACTTTCGACACCAAGGCGGTAAGAGCATAACGCACATAAAAACGGCCGTGTACGCAACTGCGGCGGAAAGCATGCACTGACTTTTTTTCTTGGAAATCACGTGGTTCTGTTTAGTTCCGTTAAATGTCGGCAGACAAAAGCACCTCACGGACATCTTCTTGAAAACTTTATAGTTCCTTCTGGTGAAACGTTTCCAAGTAATATGGAAGTACAACTCCACCTGCGTGGGTGGTATGGTGGTTTAACCAAAAAAATGATATTTTTTTTTTTTTTTAAACAAGTTCTTTATTGGCAAAAGTAATACAATATTTATTTTGTGTATACCGGAGCCATATTATATTTATTGATTAGGGTAATTTGTGCCTCTTTATTTTATTTATTTATTTGTTATTTTTGTGGTATAAATTTTGATTATTTTTTAGGGTGTGAGGGGGTTTGTTTGGGTCAAGGATAATTTTATATTTTTTGGTTTGGGTATTTTTATTTTTTATTTTTTTATTTATTTTTTTGGGGGATTGTCAAAAGGTATTTTTGGTGGTGTTTTGAATAGGATTATATTGTATAGGTAGTTTGCAGGAGTTTCAAAAAGGTTGCCTATGCAGTCTGTGGACTGACTTTTAATGATTCAACCTGGCATTCGCCTGTAAAATTGAGGGAAACCACAGAAAAACCTCAATTAGGTTGATCGGACACGCGGGTCCTGGGTGTAAAGGTTATGTTATTATTTTTTTTACGTTTGGGGGTTTAACTGTTAAGGTTTGGTCTCTAGATTTTTTTTGAGGCTAAGGGGAATAGTTAATTTTATTTACGAATTTGAGTGTATTTATTATATTTTTTAATTTTGAGAAGAGCAGAGTCTTGATAAAAATTCAATAAAATATATATAATGAGCTAGATAGGACTGTAAAATGAGAGATAGGAATGCGTATTAAAATAATAGTACTTAATAGGCACAAGTATAATAAACTGCGTAGGCTTCCGCGGTTGTCGTCATGAAGATTTAGGTCTTCCGGTGGTAACCGCGTCAATGTAGATGAAAATCCGACGTTTCGCTTCCACTGTGGAGGCATCTTCAGGGATGTAGGACATCATGTATAGAATCATTCATAGATCATTTAGTTTTGTAGAGCATTGTGTTTCTATCCATGATGTCCTACATCCCTGAAGATGCCTCCCACAGTGGAAGCGAAACGTCGGATTCTTCATCTACATCGACGCGGTCACCACCGGAAGACCTAAATCTTCAAGTATAATAAAGTAGATAAGTATTTTTGGCTCACCTTGATGCTGTTGATGGGCGGCTTCTACCCCGGGGTACGGCAGCTTGGCGATCTAGTCGTCTTAAACTTAAATTAAAAATCTTATAGAGAAATAAACGATAAATGAAATTTGTGCTCAAGATAAAACAAAATTATAAAACACTTTGAGGCGGTAAATTTGTAAGAAACCCAAATTTGAGTAGCGGCGGCGTGGCTATCAATGGCGTCGATGGTCTCGTAAAGCCGACTAAATTTCTTCACTCGGAAGCTATGTAGCGTGTTTCTCACCCATGGAGGGGAGAAAATGTATACAGTATGTATAAGGCGCGGTCGAATATCTAGAACGTTGGATCACCAACAAACTTTTTTTATAATTTTTTTTTCAAAATTTTCAGTAATTAGCCGGATTTGTGATAAATGAAGCCTATTTCCGTAATCTGCACGCTCTTTTGGTTAATCTCAAAGATTATTTACATTCACTCAACAATTTATTTTTAAACTAACTTGCTACATACATAACTACTGTTAGACGTCAATGTTGACATGTCAAAATATAACACAGAATATTGACGTCTAACAGTAGCTATGTATGTACCAAGTTAGATTAAAAATAAATCGTTGAGTGAATGTAAATACTCTTTGAGATTAACCAAAAGAGCGTGCAGATTACGGAAATAGGCTTCATTTATCACAAATCCGGCTAATTACTGAAAATTTTGAAAAAAAAATTATAAAAAAGTTTGTTGGTGATCCAACGTTCTAGATATTCTACCGCGCCTTATACATTACTCATTGTAACAAACAGTGACGATAGTTACATTCAGCCATAGAGATATATACTAGAGGGGGCATAGCTTATCTAAATACATTGAGAATCCTGAAACATCTTTTTGGGGCTCTCGGGGCTTTGTGTAACCTCATTGAAACTTCCTTTAATAGTGAGATAAGGTTATAATTAATAAATTTATTTCGGTTTCCTGCACATTATTTGTGTTGTGATTTGTATTTTTAACGTTTTACTATATAAGTTGTTGTAAATAAGGCGCGGTCGAATATCCACGGCCTTATAGAACATTGGATCACCAACAAACTTTTTTTATTTTTTTTTTCAAAATTTTCAGTAATTAGCTGGATTTGTGATAAATGAAGCCTTTTTACGAAATCTGCACGCTCTTTTGGTTAATCTCAAAGAGTATTTACATTCACTCAACGATTTATTTTTAATCTAACTTGGTACATACATGACTACTGTTAGACGTCAATACTTTGTGTTATATTTTGACATGTCATATTTGTTAACATTGACGTCTAACAGTAGTTATGTATGTACCAAGTTAGATTAAAAATAAATTGTTGAGTGAATGTATATACTCTTTGAGATTAACCAAAAGAGCGTGCAGATTACGGAAATAGGCTTTATTTATCACAAATCTGGCTAATTACTGAAAATTTTGAAAAAAAAGTTATAAAAAAAGTTTGTTGGTGATCCAATGTTCTAGAAGGCCGTGGATATTAGACAGCGCCTTATTTGTACTGATTATTTGATTATATTTATAGCGAAGGTGGTCAGGTAACTTTTTCGAAAAATTTTAACCTATAGGGCCTCTCTAGTAATATTTTCTTTAGCACGCTGCGACGAAGAATCAATCGATCAAGATCCGAGTTATTGAAATTGTTAAGATCATTGAGGACAATACCATTATTATAGACAAAGGCAGAATTGGAATGATAAAATATGATTGACGTTTAACTTATCTATTAGTACGTACACACAGCGTATTTAACAGGCGATCGTATTGGATACGTATGCAATACGGTCAACTAACTTCACGGTTCTTACAGCGTATTTGTTTAGTCGATCGAGAGAGATTACGTGATAACTGATCCCGCCAAAATATCACGTCTTTTTAGACCAAGAGCCCAGGGGTGTTTTGTTAATAAAAAGTGTAATGGCTGGAACCGTTCTCAATTTTTCGTAAATATCTTCCTGAACAAGGACCTGCAATTCTGCCGACTCGTATCGGATGGGTGTCCCAGGCAGAACCTTTGACCACTAAATTACGTTTTGCCTGGGACACCCATCCGATACGAGTCGGCAGAATTGCAGATCCTTCTTCAGGAAGGTATTTACGAAAAATTGAGACCGGTTCCAGCCATTACACTTTTTATTAACAAAACACCCCTGGGCTCTTGGTGTATTTATAGTGAAGGTTCACTTTGGGTTATACGGAAGTTTAAAACAAAAGATATATTTAATTAAATTGTGATTTCTTTGCATTATAATAAAGTTACACTAAAAAAATAATATTCCAAAAGTTATTTGATCAAAAACGGTAATATTGAAGTGAAATAAATGTTGGACGAGAAGGTTATCCGTTAAATACGATCGTCTCTAAAGGTACATACAGCGTATCGGGGAATCCGTTTAGATTCCATCTCCCTAGTTCTAGCCTATGCGATTGGATCCTCTCCGCATGTTTCATACAGCTTAAATTACCGTATTGAGAGGTCGTATTCTATACGATCCGCGGATCTAGAAGTGTGTGTGTGAACGTGTGTCGTATAAGAGATTTGGACGATAACACAAATAAAAGATAAGATAAAAACCTACGTATAAGACAAATAAAGAGCGAAGAAGCAATAATAGATGGTAAAAAAACCAACACATATAAACAAGAAGAAAAATAAATGGACTCACAGAGTCTGGTCACATCATATAAATAAAAACTAAAGTCGCACAGCGATCATATGATCGGTTACATATTGAAAGCTAAACATGGTGTTTTGTCCGATTCATTGATTTATGTGTTTTTTTATACTTTTTATATTTTTATGTATTGAATATATACTCAACAAAGAGTCACCCGTGAGGTAGTGGTTGGTTAAGGTACGCGGACAATACACAGAATGGATGGACTTTAAACTTCCGAGTTTATTTAGTTAATTAAATGGGTTCAATTTCAGCACGGGCCTTTGGGATTTTTGTGAGAGGTATAAAATTTCTGCGTACCACGTCCTTCAGAAGGGACGTAAAGCCGGTGGTCTCGAGCCTGTGCGTTGTCAGGTACTCGTTAAAGATCCCTTGCCCTAAATGAAACTGGGTATAGGCAAAATTTAGGACTTTCATATTATATTCATTTTAATACTATTGTGTGTCTGCCTTGTAGTTTAAAGTGTATGGTGGTTTGGGTTAACAGCAAGGGCACGTGTTGTTCCTAGTTTTCACTAGACTATAAGTCAGTGAAAATATGTATGATTGCTTGAAAAAAGCATGAGAGGAACCATAGAAATTCGCGGCTCTTCTGTCTAGATTAGATGAAATATACCTACACTTGAAATTAAAAGGAGTAGAACATTGGAGCTGGCAAAAAGGGCCCAACAACGTGGCCTACTTGCCTGGTCGTTACTACCACTCCTCCCCATATTACTACATATACTCAACACATAAAAATACATACATAAAATTACAAAAAGTATACTAAACACACAGAAATCAAAGAATTGGACAAAACACCATGATCAGCTTCCAATGGTACCATGAAAACGGATAAGGCAATGGCCATAGAATATTATATTGATAAATAAATCATCTTTTGGTACAGTTTTTGGATTGAGCTGCGAAATATTGTTAATAATAAATTTTGATTCGTTTAAATAATGGCGGGAATGGTTTGGTTTTTAGAGCGCCCACACACGTAATACATTTTAGGATCAATAACAGTGAAAGCGTGTAAGCAGGGTTTACTCGAGCCTACGTGATGAAATTTCCCTTCGGCAAAACCTTCCTACTTTAACACTTTCATTCATAGATAAACTATAACGGTCCTTTTTAGGACCACCAATTCTTCTTGAATACTTAGTAGTCATTTAAATGTGAGTTTTAGAACAGAAACAATACAGCTGCCAGTACCTCTTTAAAATTAATTGACTACATTATTTCGTACGAATTGGCTGTAAACACTATAAATTTCGTATACATGCTCAAATATTAACTCTAATGTATGTATTAAATATAGTATATATATATATAATATATATATATATATATATATATATATATATATATATATATATATATATATCAGTTTTCAAAGGGGGTGTACTCAAAGGACATTAAAATTGTATGAACAATTTTAAAAAAAAACTTAACAATATCTGCTTTTAATGAAATTAAAAATGAACCTGAGGAGAATAATAAAAATAATAGAAGTAAGATCAAATTAGGATCTAACATTATTAAAACAAAAAAAAAAAGTGAAAGAACAACGAAAAAAAAATTATGTTAGTCAAGTCTAGGACGCAAAAATCTCATACATACACACACACACACACACATATATATATATATATTATATATATATATATATATATATATATATATATATATATATATATATATATATATATAACTAGATCAGGGAGACCCCTCCTTTCAAATATTCTGCCTACCCCCACTCCCTTCCTCCATGACCCTAATCTCCATAAGCTTATTTTTTCTTTGAAATTTCCCTTATATACAAAATATAAAAACAAAAATGATATAGGAGGGAAATTTCCCTCGGTGGGAAATTTTACATTTGTCCCTATTCCTGTTGAAGCACTTCAAGCTTTTCAACAGCTGATTCTCTTGTTCCATGTTCGGTTTAAGACCCCCCTTTCAGTATTCGGTCGGTTACACAACACAAATCATGGCATAAATGAAATAAATATTAAAACCGAAAAAAAAACATATTATGGCGATATTATAACAATAAGTTTAAACAATCATTTTTTTAAATAATATTTTAATAAATTAAATCATTTAAGTTAATAATTAAAAAAAAGAAAATAACGTTGTCAAAAAAAATAAATAAAATAAAAAAAAAATAAAACATAGTGTTAACAATCAAAAGTGCTTTGTATATTGCTTCTATTTAATCTTTGCTTGCCTTCAACAATTTCTAGTTATTCTAACAATTCAATTTTAAAATTTAAAAAAAATCATTTGATCAAAATTGTTATTGAAAAAAAGTTATCAAATAATTTAAAGTCTTAATAACGTACAATTTTTTTTATAAATTTTTAAAAAATGTTTATTTTAAAATACTAATTAATAAATACAAGTATTTTTTTTTTTTTAGAAATTTATTAAAAAATAGCTTATAGATTGAAAGTGTTTTTAAAAATATGGTAGAACTGAAGGATGTAAGAAATAAATTTTTAATAACAAAAGTTTTCTTAAGTATTTAAGAAAATCCGTTCGAAAGTTTTCTTAGGAATTGATAATGTTTAAACATTAAAAATTTAAACATTAAATTTAAATTAAAGTAGAGATAATTTGGTCCGAAACGGATTATTTGGTCATTTTAAAATATATTTTAAAATTATTTTTTTTTAAACTTTATTTTGAAAAAAGTGTTTATTTTTAAAAATGTTTTTAATAATAAAAATTTGGATAACTTGTTAAGTTTTAATTAAGTTTTAGATTAATTTCTATGCCTGTATTGTTGTTTTAAGTAAACGGCTACGCCTCATTTTATAGTATTTGAAAAAAGACATTTATCTTTAAAATAAAATTAAGGAGAAATATGTTTTTGTTGTAAAGTACTCCCTTGGTTTCGCCTAGGAAGAGAATATCAGTTTGGGAGAAGGTTCATTTCTTTCACAGGGTTTTAACATGTGATTGATAAATATCTAACTATTTTGGGTATAGCCCTGATTAAAAACGAATATTTTAAGATGGGTGGCAGCCCTGATCAATTAATATGGGCACGGATCAGGCATCTACACTCGATGAACAATAAAACTAATGACATGAGATAATTAATCGTACCGAAAATTATGGATTTCGAACCTCAAGAGTAAAATGCAATTGAAGTTTTTTTTTATCAAGTTCCTCAGATACGCTTCATTTTAATGATATTCAAAAAGAACTTTTCATCTTTTAAGTAAAACTCAGGAGTAAAATTGCGTTGTTCTAATGGATTTCCTCGGCATCGTCTGAAAAAAAACTCAAGAGTATAATCATACGGCTTCGTCTCAATTAAATGAATATAAAAAAACTTTATATGTTATAAATAAAACTTAAAAGAATAATTCCCTCAGCTTAGCCTCAATCAAATATAAAATAATCTTTTTTTAGTTTTTAAATTATAATATTAAAATTTAATTTTAAGTTGTTAATGTTACCAATACTGCGGCGTTATTGTTGAAATAGCGGACTTTTAGAATTGTTTATAAAAATTGTTAAATAGTGTTAATATTGTACAATTTGTAAAAGAGAAGATTGTTAAGTTAATAAGAGAAGTGTAGATAGAAATAATGAGTGCATTATTGAATTCGTTGAAAAATTTGGCTGGGTCTGGAGTCAGGTATATTCACGGTGAGTAGATTTCTCAGTTTTAATCTAGAATAATACTATGTATAGAAGGAGCACAGGACGTAAACACAATGTAATTCCAACTGATAACACGAAAGCCGGTTGACTGGTGCCTTAGAAATACTTACTATATATAGAAGGAGCACAGGACCGTAAACACAATGTAATTCCGCTGATAACACGAAAGCCGGTTGACTGGTGCCTTAGAATAATACTATATATAGACGGAGCACAGGACCGTAAACACAATGTTAATTCCACTGATTAACACGAAGCCTGTTGACTGTGCACCTACGTAATGCTGCCAACCTGACAACAAACATTATTTAAATGTGTCATATAATATTATTAATGAAGAAAGATTGTAAAAGAACAAATATTATAACTTAAAACACTGCTGAGTATTTAATAAACCGGTCTTTTTTTTTTTTTTTTTTGGCAAAATTTTTCTTGCGGGAAAATGTTACCAAAAAAGAGAGAGAAATGCATTTACGCACGAAGACAGCGGTCTGTCAACAGTGTTGGACTCAGGGTCTGCCTCATACCAACTAAAACTCACTCCGCGAAACCCCTTAAACCTAGCCTGGAACCGTTATTCACATTACTTCAGGCTAGGTCTTATCTTGAGCCTCCGGCTCCCTCCCATGTTACCCCCCTATGTCTCCTTTTGTCAGAGCTTTAATGTGCGGTCCAACGTCTGCAAAGAAATCTGCAACGCCTAGAACCAACCTCAAAACCGGACAAAAAAAAAAAAAAAAAAAAAAAAAAAAAAAAAAAAAAAAAAAAAAAAAAAAAAAAAATAATAATATAATAATAAAATAATAATAATAAAATATAATAATAATAATATAATAAAAAAAAATAAAAATAAATAAAAAAAAAAAAAATAATAATAATAATAAAAAAAAAAAAAAAAAATAAAAATAAAAATAAAATAAAAAAAAAAATAAAGTAAAAAAAAAAAAAAAAAATAATAAATAAAAAAATAATAAAAATAAAAATAAAAATAAAATAAAAAAAATAAAAATAAAAAATAAAAAAATATAAAATAAATAAATAAATTATAGCTACAGTATTGGTATAGCTCTCTGTTCCTATAAACATTGTCTAGATCATCTTTTTTAGCTCGCAGGATGGTCTCAGCAAAAGTATTGATCATTTCCCACGAGTCCTCGTTTTTTTCAGCATGACATTTACTATGGTGTCGGGTGTGATTGGCCCATATATCATGGTTAGATTTAGTCTCTCGTTGGTCCATTTAGTACAATCAAAAAAAGTATGTTCTGCGTTGTCAATGAGACCAGGGCAATAGAGACAATCAGAAGGACTGATGCTTCCCGATTTTGTGTAAGTAGGACCTAAAATATCCGTGCCCACTAAGGAGCTGTGTTATGTAGAAACCTACTTCTCCATGCGTTCGGTCTACCCATGATTTGATATCTTTTATCAGGCGCCATGTCCAGCGGCCTCTTGTCTCCTCATCCCATGAAAGTTGCCACCGCCCATGGTTCTATCTCTTTCTTCTTTTCGTACTGCATTATGATTGGCTTCTATTTTTCTTTCGTACACTCTCTTTCGCTCTATAGCTAGCAGGTCAATGGGAATGACGCTTGCAATTACTAAAACAGCTGGTTCGGAGACGTTCGGTATGCAGAAGCTACCCTCAGACTGATTTTCCTTTGGACTTCGCGCTACGATTTTTTTGTAGCTTTTTTTGCTAGAACATCGCCCAGATTTCTGCTCCGTACAGGATAATAGATTGACTTGATGACAAGTAATCTTCTCTTGAATAAAACCGGTCTAAGATAGCAAAAGAGTGACGGAATACAAGAATCTACATTTAGTTGACGAGGACTACTTTTAATATAATTTTAATAAATACGTTAAACTTCAATTTAAAATACTTTAAATATTGTTATGCGCCGATATTTGTATTAGTATTTTATGAATAATCTATCATTAATTAATAATAGAACATACTAATTCAGAAACAGGAAGTATTGCCAACTTTTTTTTTTAGAAAATTGTATATTGTTAGGTGGCAGCATTACTTAGGTGCACCAGTGAACCGCCTTTCGTGGTTATCAGTAGTGCTCCTTCTATATTATAGTATATCTAAGGTTTCAATATAAGCAATCATGGGAGTAAATAAGACTCCTCTAGTTTATTAATTAACTTAGTAATTAGCTTGGGTGATTCGTGTGAATTTAGCTTTGGATGTCTTTGTAGTTCTATTTGTTCGACCTCGGGAGTTAGATCAGCGACTCTCTTTGGTTTACATTGAAAATTTAATTGTTTCTCTTTAGGAGTCAAATAAATTAACTTTGGTATTTCATTCGGTTTACCTCGAGAGTTAAATCAGAGATTGTTTTAGTTTCACATTAGAAGTTTAATTGTTAATATCTTAGTTTGCCTTCAGGAGTCAAATAGGTTAACTTAGATATTTCATTCGGTTCACCTCGAGAGTTAAATCAGGGACTGTCTTAGCTTTACATTAAAAGTTGAATTGTTAGTATCTAGTTTGCCTTCAGGAGTAAATAGGTTAACTTAGATATTTCATTCGGTTCACTTCGAGAGTTAAATCAGAAACTGTCGTAGCTTTACATTAAAAGTTTAATTGTTAATATCTTAGTTTGCCTTCAGGAGTCAAATAGGTTAACTTAGATATTTCATTCGGTTCACTTCGAGAGTTAAATCAGACTGTCTTAGCTTTACATTAAAAGTTTAATTGTTAGTATCTTAGTTTGCCTTCAGGAGTCAAATAGGTTGACTTAGATATTTCATTCGCTACACCTCGAGAGTTAAAACAGACTGTCTTAGCTTTTCATTAAAAGTTTAATTGTTAATATCTTAGTTTCTATATATATGCAATGCGCAGCCGAGTCCGAAGACGTTTTGCAGTATAAATTTAACGACTTGTTCATTTTAAGGGAGGAGTGTAGCGAATTCGATGTGATGACGAAAAGTTCCACGGTGGTTGTACAAAACAAGGCCTCCAACATTGGGGTGCTTACCGTGGTGTAGCTCCAAAATTGGTGGTGCTTACATTGTAGCTCCAAAATTGGTGGTGTTACCGTTGTAAACTCGTTGGTTGCTTACGTTCTCCAAAATTGGTGGTGCTTACCGTTGTAGCTCCAAAATTGGTGGTGCTTACCGTTGTAGCTCCAAAATTGGTGGTGCTTACCGTTGTAGCTCCAAAATTGGTGGTGCTTAACCTTGTAGCTCCAAATTGGTGTGCTTACCATTGTTAGGACTTCTCCTAACATTTACTTATATTTTTGTTAATGTTTTTGAATTTAAGTTAGTCTAGAGAAAAGATATACCATAGTCCCTATTTAGATTTAATTTACTCCATATTTAGGTCCCCCTGGAATTAATTCAGTATGATAAATCCGCAATGCACCCATGTTTTGCAGATTGCTGGTCACAATTTATTAGGCAACGTAGACTCAGCAACTTCTAGATCTATGTTTAGAGTTGCTGTGGCTGTTCAAGCTGATACATTGTGATTAAGCAACCTGTGGAAATTTCGATGCAGATAAACTGTGGTGCCACAGGTGATCAATTGCTCAGTTTGCATTTTCCAGAATGCATTTAATTTAAAGCCATTTCTGTCACCATTTGTGTTTCAACGCCATTTCTTGGTAGTATTACGGTTGTGTGAGAGTGTTAACAGCGCCATTTCTTGGACATTGCCACATCTCACCAACTCTTATTCATCACCATCACCAATGGACCAACATTCATGGTCTTATACCATTCATCATCAATTAAGGACACGTAATCACCACCTTCAACGTATCACAGGTTTACGATTTAACCACATCTAATTTGATATTAAGAGGAAGGAAGAGAAGAGGACACATCATTATCAAAGGGTTCCTGGGGTCTCATTGCACGCTAAAGCCAGATTATTTATTATGTACAGGTATATAAAAAATATGGTATATAAAAAATAAAAAATAAATAAAATGCCCGTTTTAGGGCCTTTCGGTCCATCAGGGTATCCACCCTGCGGGAACAACCTCAGGTGGGTTGCATCTACTACACTCTAAGAATTAATTAAAGTTGGCGAAATCTTTTTAATACAAATACTATTCATAAAATCTTAGAGCATAACCCGGTCTGCGAACCCCGGACCTCTGGTGCCGAAATCGAAACGCCTTTACGATCACGGCCACGGGGCAGACTTATGGTATATAATAATAACGAAATTGATGTCATAAAGTGTTCTTTGTTATCCATTTCATCACTTAAGCAAAAATACAGTCCGATCGATTATTAATTTTGTGCTAACCAGCTTATAGGTTGTGAGGTGAATCTTGGTTCGGCCAATTCACCCCAACACCATTGTAGCTCCAAAAATGGGTAGTACTTACCATTGTAGCTCCATAATTGGTGGTGCTTACCATTGTAGCTCCAAAATTGGTGGTGCTTACCATTGTAGCTCCAAAATTGGTTGTGCTTACCATTGTAGCTCCATAATTGGTGGTGCCTACCATTGTAGCTCCATAATTGGTGGTGCTTACCATTGTAGCTCCATAATTGGTTGTGCTTACAATTGTAGCTCCATAATTGGTGGTGCTCACCATTGTAGCTCCAAAATTGGTTGTGCTTACAATTGTAGCTCCAAAAATTGGTGGTGCTTACCATTGTAGCTCCAAAATTGGTGGTGCTTGCCATTGTATCTCCAAAAATTGGTTGTGCTTAAATTAGCTCCAAAAATTGGTGGTGCTACCATTGTAGCTCCAAAATTGGTGGTGCTTACCATTGTAGCTCCAAAATTGGTGGTGCTTACCATTGTAGCTCCAAAATTGGTGGTACTTATAATTGTTACTCCAAAATTGGTAGTTTACCATTATCTCAGTGAATGCTTATCATAAAAGGTTTAGCGCATTTCCTTTAAAAAAAAATACTGAAAAAATCGGGTAAAGGGTACCTCGGAACTCTTCATCACCACATTTGATTCCCTACGCTTATCCTCCCTGCTTCTGACTCGCTTCGCTCGTCCTCAGAGTATACCAGTCGTTAAATGTATACTGCAACAAGAATCTGGTACCCCGTACCAGAATTTTTTTAATTATTTTTTCGAAGGTATACTTAGGGAGTTATATATAAGGTTTTTTAGTTTTGAAAGTTAGGTTTAGGTTAGGTACAAGTTAAGTACAAGGTTAGTTTTAGCCAAATTTAGGCTACTTATGCTCAGTCTGGCCCTGTTTTGACACTGCTATCTCTATATACTGAAACATATATAAATAGATCTTCACTGGTCACCCGTGGTGTAGTGGTTAAGGTACGCGGCCAATACACAGAATGAATGGACTTTAGTCATGGGTTCAATCCCAGTACGGTTAGGATTTTTTATGAGAGGGATAATAATTCTGCGTACCACGTCCTTCAGAAGGGACGTAAAGCCGGTGGTCTCGAGCCTGTGCGTTGTCAGGTACTTGTAAAGGATCCCTTACCCTAAATGAAACTGGGTATAGGCAAAATTTAGGACTTTCATTAGATTCATTATAATACTATAGTGTGTCTGCCTTGTACTTTAACGTGTATGGAGGTTTGGTCTAACAGTGAGAGCACGTGTTGTTCCCAGTTTTCGCTAGACTATAATAGTCAGTGAAAATATGTATGATTGCTTGAAAAAAGCATGAGAGGAACCATAGATATTCACGGCTCTTCCGTCTAGATTAGATGAAATATACCTACACTTGAAATTAAAAGGAGTAGAACACTATCTTAGGGAGCTGGCAAAAAGGGGCCTACCACATGGCCTACTTGCCTGGTAATTACTACCACTCCCCCCATATTACTACTACTACTACTAGATGTTCACTTTTATTTTTTATTTAAAATTGACGACCAGTCCAGAGAAGGGTTTAAATCTTAAGATTGTTTTATGTATCTGTTTGCAGGTGAAGACACCCAGATGAAATTTACTGTAGAGCCAGGCCCTGGTGATACGGGTTTTACAGAGTGGGCCACGGCCATGAAAATGGTTGCTAGGCTACCAGAAGGAGTACCTCAACATTTTAGAAAAACTGTAAGTACCCCCCCTCTTCTATTCTTATACTTAAATTATTCAATAGATAACTACACTCCATTGTAGCTACACAATTACAATTGTAGCTCCAAAATTGGTGGTGCTTACAATTGTAGCTCCAAAATTGGTGGTGCTTACAATTGTAGCTCCAAAATTGGTGTTGCTTACAATTGTAGCTCCAAAATTGGTGTTGCATACAAAAATCCGATGTCTACACAATTTTTGAATTGTTCTGGGTACGGGGTACCTCAGAACTTTTCCTCACAACATCAGATCCATATTCAGACTCGCTTCGCTCGTCCTAAGAAAAATTTAATTTGCCATATCAATACTGCAATACATCTTTGGACTCGCTTCAAAACATAGATGGCTTAATTATTACGTAAACTAAACTTGTACCAAATTTCAACTCAATTCCATTCATGTTTTGTTTTTTACAATTTTTAAAATCAAATGCTGATAATAAGAACTTGCATGTATGTTGGTCCTTATATATATATATTATATATATATATATATATATATATATATAATATATATATATATATATATATATATATATATATATATATAATATATATATATATATGTATATATGGATATATGTATATACAGGGTGTTTCATATAAAGTGTCCACCAAGAAAAGGAGGTGATAGTACTCGTCAGGGGGAACAAAAAGTGTTCTATAATAAACCCCGATCTGCAACCGTTTCCCACAAGGTCAAATTTAATATTTAAAAAAATATTTGACCTCACATCATATAATTGTTAATAGGGTTTTAACTTTCAAGCAAGAAAGGCGAAATTGGTCTCATTAGAAAGCTGAGTAAATTTCCTAAAGGACAAACTACTAACTATGTCAAATATTTTAGAAACTACTGCCCAAAAGTTTCATCAAAATGATTTTTTGAAAAATTTGAATTTTATGGAATTTTTTTATGGTAGGGCATTAGAGGAAGTAAGAGATGAGCAAAAGTTCAGCAAGAACGGAAAAAAAACTTCTCTTATGATTGCCCCTTAAGAAATTTTAAACTTTATCATACATTCAATAGTCAACATTTTAAGCTATTCTTCCTAGAAGTTGCAAAAACTGATATTTTTTGGCATTTTTGCATATCTCTACAATGTTAATTACATGGTACATAAAATAATTAAAGCAAGAGAAAAGAGTGGTTTTAGAGAAAAATGTGTAAGAATAAAATATGTTTATTTTACCTTCTTGAGTCTAAAAATCGTATTATTAAATTACTTTCGAAAAAAAAATATTTTGTTAAAATTAACGCAATATTTTTACTTTTACACGACAAAAATTATCAGTTTTTGCAACTTCTAGGAAGAATAGCTTAAAATGTTGACTATTGAATGTATGATAAAGTTTAAAATTTCTTTAAGGGCAATCATAAGAGAAGTTTTTTCCGTTCTTGGCTGAACTTTTGCTCATCTCTTACTTCCTCTAATGCCCTACCATAAAAATTCCATAAAATTCAAATTTTTCAAAAAATCATGTTTGATGAAACTTTTGGGCAGTAGTTCTAAAATATTTGACATAGTTAGTAGTTTGTCCTTTAGGAAAATTTACTCAGCTTTCTAATGAGACCAATTCGCCTTTCTAGCTTGAACAGTTAAACCCTATTAACAATTGTATGATGTGAGGTTAAATATTTTTTTAAAATATTAAATTTGACTTTGTGGGAAAACGGTTGGTGATCAGGGTTTTTATTATAGAACATTTTTTGTTCCCCCTGACGAGTACTATTACCTCCTTTTCTGGTGGACACTTTATATGAAACACCCTGTATGTATATATATATATATACATACATATATATATATATATGTTGTTTATTTATATATATTATATATATATATATATATATATATTAATATATATATATATATATTATATAATCATATCATATCACCATTTATTGCAAATTTTGATTTTACTAATTAACATTTACATATTCTTTTTATAAAGAATCCATGCAAATCAGCATTGAGCGCTGTGGTTCCTATATATATATAATATAATATATATTATATATAATATATATATATATATATATTATATTATATATATATATATATATATATATTTATATATATATATATTATATATATATATATATATATATATATATTTATATATATATTATATATAATATATTATATATATATATATATATATATAATATAATATATAATATTTATAATATATATATATATATATATATATAATTATTATATAATGTATATATATTACACACATATATATATATATATATATATATATATATATGTTGTGTGTGTGTGTATTATGTATATATGTATATATTAATAGCGGATTATTGTAAACACGCTATTTCTCTAACGAATTAATATCTTCAAGTGTTAGAGGTATTTATAAGGATTTATTTTAATTAATAACTTATTGAGTAAATATAATAATTCTTAATAATTTTACCTTCCCGGATTAATAAGTAATCATTAGTTGAATCGGATGCATCACTTTATTTTAATCATGAAGGCAATCTACAGAGATGCTCTTAAGTTTTAAATTTAATTAGTCTAATGGAATCATGGATAACGCAAAGAATAGAGCTTACTTAGGTTAATGAGAAATTCTAATCATTGACTTTATAGAGGTGTAGAGAGAAAAAAACATATCATAAAGTTGCAAAGACATGGATGTGGCAAAATTAAAGGCAGTCGTTGTTTGCCTGAGCTGACTCTTCTCAAATGTATTCCTATTTATTCTCTATTTGATTGGATAACTTTTATATTTTTAAAATTTCTTAATAGAATTATCGAGTGAATTTGAGTTATTTATTCAATTGTTTGATTTAATTAAATGTTAATCTCTAAAGGGATTCCTCAACTCCTACACCGAAAGTTTTGCAGTCATTGTCGAGACTAAATGACTCGATATATTAAATCATTTTAATATATAACATGTTGACTTTTTCTGTTGTTTACTTGTGTAAATTATTAGAATTAAAGATTTATTTATTATTATTATTTAAAATTATACGTTGTTAGGGTGGCAGTATTAGTTAAGACGACCAGAAAACTAACTTTGCTGATTTGAACAGCAATGCTCTTTATATATTTGTTGTAAGTGTTTTTTTTTTTTTTTTTTGATGAGTTTTTTTATTTTTATTTATCATATGATTCTTAAAAACGAGGTCTTCAATGGTCATTTTTCTAGCCTAGTAAACATTTTACCAAAGAGTATATAGATAAATAAATATGGTTCTGACATTTGTTATTTCGGTCAAGATATGATAAGTTCCGTAGCCAGTTAACAGGAGCGCTAGTGTGTAATTTGGTAGATTCACTATGTCACTACTAGAATGCACTCCTATCGTCTTATTACTTATTAGGAAAAAATTATTGTCCCCAAATAATATATAGATAAAGAAAAATGGTCCTGGGATTTATTATTTTGGACAAGAAAAGGTTAGTTCCTAAGTCAGTTAACAGGAGCGCTTGTGTAATTTGGTAGTTTCATTATGTCAACTACGAGGAAGTGCCACTGTCGTTTTGTTTTTAGCAAACTACATCTGGCACAAAAAATAATCCTAAAATATCTGATTATTCCAAATATTTTCTTTACATAATAATGACCAATTTCGAGTCGTTATAATGGTAATAGAAACGAGATGATTTCATAATAATAACTTAGAAAAGTGGCAAGAACGTTATGATAAGGAGACTAACTTTCCAAAACTGCCGCTAGATGCCAGCACCTAGTTCTCCCTCACCTTCTGTCTGACAGTCTCATATACCTTTCGACACTCTATACCGATTATATTCTATGGGAAGAATGTTATGGTAAGGAGAGTTAGTTTTAGAGCTGCCACTAGATGCCTGCACCTAGTTCTCCCTCACCTTCTGTCTGACACTCTCTTATACCTTTCGACACTCTATACCTATTATATTCTATGGGAAGAATGTTATGGTAAGAAGAGTTAGTTTCAGAGCTGCCACTAGATGCCAGCACCTAGTTCTCCCTCACGATCTGTCCGACACTCTATACCTATTATATTCTATGGGAAGAATGTTCTGGTAAGAAGAGTTAGTTTCAGAGCTACGGTTAAATGTTGTTCACCTTGTTTACCTCCGTCTTCTGCCTGACTTTTTCGTATACCTTTCGACATTCAATACCGATAATAATAGTCTTTGGTATTATCAAGATATAATTATAGTTTCTACCCTAATTCACCCATTAATTAAAGTGGTATGGACGTTTCAAAATCGTTCGAATAATAAATAAATAAATAAATGCCCGTTTTAGGGCCTTTCGGCCCATCAGGGTATTCACCCTTCGGGAACCACCTCAGGTGGCTTGCATCTACTACACTCTAAGAATGAATTAAAGTTGGCGAAATCATTTTATTACAAATACTATTCATAAAATCTTAGAGCATAGCCCGGGCTGCGAACCCCGGACCTCCGGTGTCGAAATCGAACGCCTTTACGATCACGGCCACGGAGGCAGCGTTCGAATATTACTTACCAAATTTATCACATATTGAATGTCATGCATATGCTTTATAAAGCACCTCAGTTGTTGAAAAGTGGCACAAAAGCATTATTTTATGAAATAAATTAGTATGTGAAGATTTATTTCAATGCGGCAAATATATCGAGGATTTTTTGATCACATGTGTTAAGCGATCTTTTTTGATCACATTGAGCGAGATGAACCATTGGATAGGTGGCTGTTAGGAATTAAAAGAATTTTTTACTGTCAGACGACATTTAAAGCAAGTCTAACTAAAGAAATGATGCAATATAAATTATGTCATTTTTAAGCACAAGAATTCGTGGTAAATATTATTAGTTGAGAAAGAGTAGCAAGATAGGATGTATGTATGTAGGCTTTGATGATAAAGACTAAGGCCCGTATTCAAAGACATTTTCCTAAAATTTTCCTAACATTTTCTTAACATTTTCCTAACATTCTCATTAAGGTTTCCTTAAGGAGACCTTAAACTTTCCTAAACTAGAACTAAAAATATAATTCACCACTAAGGATTCCTTACGGAGACCTTAAACTTTCCTAACCTAGAACTAAAATATAATTCGCACCTAAAGGATTCCTTAAGGAGACCTTAAACTTTCCTAAACTAGAACTAAAATATAATTCACACCTAAAGGATTCCTTACGGAGACCTTAAACTTTCCTAACCTAGAACTAAAATATAATTCACACCTAAAGGATTCCTTACGGAGACCTTAAACTTTCCTAAACTAGAACTAAAATATAATTCACACCTAAAGGATTCCTTAAGGAGGCCTAAACGCTTATTTTAGGTGTGAGTATAGGAAATGCTGTACATTTTGACTAGTTTTAGGTCAACTTAAGGAAAATGTTAGGAGAATATTAGGAAAATGTTTGGTCTCCTTAAGGAGAATGTTGGGAAAATGTTAGGAAAATGTCTTTGAATACGGGCCTAAAGGTCAATAAGTAGGCGGGTAGATAGTATCATTAGGAATGTAATAAATATAAAATATAGCTTATACTCTGATACTATAAGTTTTCTATACTCTGATACAGACAGCTCCATGTCTCTCCCTAACAACCTCTTTCTACCCCTTTTTGACTTGAGGATTACCCCCTTCTTGACTTTAAACTCTCTGAACACCATGGTTGTTTTTAAGAGCGTGGGAGTCTTTGTAGAAATGTAGAAAAAAAACTTTTTTACTTAAGAATAAAATTCTGTCTAGGACGTCCCTCATTCAGTCAAAGTTCCTTTGGAAAGCTAGATTCCTTGCTTAACAATCAATACCTTGCTTATGTTTTTGGATCATACTTCAAAGACCGAGTAGAAGCATCACTATTTTTAAATGAAATGGGCATGTTTATCTTATGGTTTAAACAAAACTATGCTCGTCCTTTCAAAATTAGCTTTGCACGTCATTTTTTGCTCTGAATTAGACAGTTTTGAAAAAAAACATAGCACTATTGTTAGTCTTACATAGGATATAAAAAAAATTCTTCTCCTATGTAATAACTGTATAAGTAACAAGGTTCGAACTGGGAGCCTCTGGCATTCAGTACTTTGAATACTTATATCTACATCGTACCTGTTGCTTTAATCAAAAACGGCCTTTGAGTACTCACATCTACTTCGCACCTGTTGCTTTAATCAAAAACGGCATTTGAGAACTCATATCTACTTCGCACCTGTTGCTTTGATCAAAAACGACCTTTAAGTACTCACATCTACTTCGCACCTGTTGCTTTGATCAAAAACGGCCTTTGAGTACTCATATCTACTTCGCACCTGTTGCTTTGATCAAAAACGACCTTTGAGTACTCACATCTACTTCACACCTGTTGCCTTAATCAAAAACGGCATTTGAGTACTCATATCTACTTCGCACCTGTTGCTTGATCAAAAACGACCTTTGAGTTCTCTACTACTTCGCACCTGTTGCTTTGAATCAAAAACGACCTTGAGTACATACCCTAATCAAAAAATTTGAGTACTCATATCGCACCTGTTGCTTTGATCAAAAACGGCCGTGTTGCTTTAATCAAAAACGGCCTTGAGACCATTCTACTTCGTACCTGTTCTTTGATCAAAAGCGACCTTGGAGTACTCATATCTACTTCGCACCTGTTGCTTTGATCAAAGCGACCTTGGAGTACTCCATATCTACTTCGCACTGTTGCTTTGATCAAAAGCGACCTTGGAGTACTCATATCTACTTCGTACCTGTTGCTTTGATCAAAAGCGACCTTGGAGTACTCATATCTACTTCGCACCTGTTTGCCTTGGACTCATGCACCTGTTGATCAAAAAGCGACCTTGGAGTACTCATATCTAATTTGTACCTGTTGCTTTAATCAAAAACGACCTTTCAGTACTCATATCTAATTCGTACCTGTTGCTTTAATCAAAAACGACATTTCAGTTACTGTTGTTAATATTGTCATTACGACTCAACCATTCGAAAATTCACATGGGGAACAATCGACTAGATTCGTTTAAAACTTGTCACACAAATCAAGTCCTCTTCTAGGATATCTAAAACTTTTCGGAGCGAATCAAAGGGATTTGAAAACTGATTAGTTGCAAAGTGAAGGGACATGGAGCTGAAGGATATCAAAAAGTAATAAAAATAGTCGAAGAAGGAAAAAGGGTTCAATAGAGAAGGGGAATGTCGGCGCCAGTATCATATTATAATAATATTTTTACAGTTCCTCCAACCCTTATATCTTCATGATTCTTACGACTGTATTGTCTCTCTGTATCCCCTCATAGATCAATCTTTTTTCTTCTTGTCACATCGTAGAAGATATTGCAATAGAGGAGTATATTTTTATTCTATTCAAAGGTCACGATAGAGTTCATAAATTATAACTGTTAGAACCATAGAGATATATTACTAGAGGGGCTCTATTGGTTGAATTTTTAAACATTGAAAAAATAACCTGACCACCTTTAACTATCAATATAATCAAATAAAAGGAACAAAAGTACAGTGATTTATATAGTAGAACGTTAAAAGTACAAAGCAAAGCACAAACAATGTGCAGAAAGTCGAAAACAGTTGATTTATTTTAACCTTAACTCACTCCTAGAAGAGGTTTCAATGAGGTTACACAGAGCCCCTGAGTGCCCCAAAAAGATGTTTCAGCTCTCTTAATGTATTGAGATACGCTATGCCCTCTCTAGTATATACCTATATGGTTGGAGCAATTTTGTTTTGGTCATTTCCTTTTAACAGAAAGCATTTAATGAGCAATACTGGAACTGCATTATCTGTAAGCACTCATCTTTCACCAAACTTGTCCGGTTTAGACTTAATAGTTTCGACTAACTCAAAAATGTAAAATTGAGTTAAGTATTTATCGGTTGTTTCCATTTTTTGGAACATGCTTCAGGCAAAGAATATATAGATATAGAAAGACGGTTCTGGGATTTATTATTTAAGACAAGATAAGGTTAGTTCCATATCCAGTTAACAGGAGTGCTAGTGTGTAATTTGGTAGTTTCTTTATGTCACTACTAGAATGCACTCATATCGTCTTATTACTTACTAGGAAAATATTATTGTCCCTAAATAATATATAGATAAAAAAAGATAGTCCTTGGATTTATTATTTAGGACAAGAAAAGGTTAGTTCCGTATCCAGTTAACAGGAGTGCTAGTGTGTAATTTGGTAGTTTCACTATGTCACTACTAGAATGCACTCATATCGTCTTATTACTTACTAGGAAAATATTATTGTCCCTAAATAATATATAGATAAAAAAAGATAGTCCTTGGATTTATTATTTAGGACAAGAAAAGGTTAGTTCCGTATCCAGTTAACAGGAGTGCTAGTGTGTAATTTGGTAGTTTCACTATGTCACTACTAGAATGCACTCCTATCGTCTTATTACTTATTAGTAAAAGATTATTGTCCCCAAAGAATGTATAGATAAAGAAAGATTGTACTGGGATTTATTATTTTAGACAAGATAAGGTTAGTTCCATAGCCAGTTAACAGGAGCGCTAGTGTATAATTTGGTAGTTTCACCAAGCCAACTACGAGAATGCGCACTGTCGTCTTAATTACTCCAAATATTCCAAGGTACTCAGTCCCCGATTTCTTTTCATATTTATTATCCCTTTTATTTATTTGGTTATTTGCATTATTGACCTGAGTCATTTCTATATTTATTCTCTTATGAGAAAAAGCAAGTGTTGTGTGCAACCGAAAAGTGAAAAATTGGAAGGGTTTTTGTTGTTTACATTTGTTAACTTTGTTGCATACTTAGTGGGTATTATATATAGGAAAAATTGAGGAACAGGAAGAAGAGGAGAAAAAAAGGTAACACATTTGTTAGCGAGATGTGGAATGATAAAACCAAGTGTGGAAAATATAAATAACTGTGGTTTGTGGTCAAGTCAAGAATTTCATCCTGAAATTTCCTCATCTATTAAACATTTTAAAGATAATTTTTTACTTTTTTACTCTCTGTTTTCTTATTTCTTTTTAATTCTCTTTCCTCTTATTTTATTTTTCCTTACTTATTTTCCTTACTCTCTTTACTCTTACTTTCTTTAACTCTCTTTTTCTTTCTTCTTTCTATTACTTTCTTTTTTCTTTTCTTATTTTTCTTACTCTCTTTTCTTTTACTTTCTTACTTATTTTCTTTACTCTCTTTTCTCTAACTTTTACTTATTTTTCTTACTCTCTTTTCTTCTTACTTTCTTACTCTTTTTTTCCTTACTTTCTTATTATTTTTTCTTACTCTCTTTTTTCTTACTTTCTTACTTCTTTTTCTTACTCCTTTTCTCTTACTTTATTTTACTCTCTTTTTTCTTACTTATTCTCTTACTTTCTTTTAATTTCTTTTTTCTTACTCTCTTTTCTCTTAATTTCTTTTTTCTTACTCTCTTTTCTCTTACTTTCTTACTTCTTTTTCTTACTCTCTTTTCTCTTACTTTCTTTTACTTATGTATATTTTCTTTTACTTATGTCACTACTAGAAAGCACTCCTATCGTCTTATTACTTATTAGTAAAAGATTATTGTCCCCAAAGAATGTATAGATAAAGAAAGATTGTACTGGGATTTATTATTTTAGACAAGATAAGGTTAGTTCCATAGCCAGTTAACAGGAGCGCTAGTGTATAATTTGGTAGTTTCACCAAGCCAACTACGAGAATGCGCCACTGTCGTCTTAATTACTCCAAATATTCCAAGGTACTCAGTCCCCGATTTCTTTTCATATTTATTATCCCTTTTATTTATTTGGTTATTTGCATTATTGACCTGAGTCATTTCTATATTTATTCTTCTTATGAGAAAAAGCAAGTGTTGTGTGCAACCGAAAAGTGAAAAATTGGAAGGGTTTTTGTTGTTTACATTTGTTAACTTTGTTGCATACTTAGTGGGTATTATATATAGGAAAAATTGAGGAACAGGAAGAAGAGGAGAAAAAAAGGTAACACATTTGTTAGCGAGATGTGGAATGATAAAAACCAAGTGTGGAAAATATAAATAACTGTGGTTTGTGGTCAAGTCAAGAATTTCATCCTGAAATTTCCTCATCTATTAAACATTTTAAAGATAATTTTTTACTTTTTTACTCTCTGTTTTCTTATTTCTTTTTAATTCTCTTTCCTCTTATTTTATTTTTCCTTACTTATTTTCCTTACTCTCTTTACTCTTACTTTCTTTAACTCTCTTTTTCTTTCTTCTTTTCTATTACTTTCTTTTTTCTTTCTTATTTTTCTTACTCTCTTTTCTTTTACTTTCTTACTTATTTTTCTTACTCTCTTTTCTCTAACTTTCTTACTTATTTTTCTTACTCTCTTTTCTCTTACTTTCTTACTCTTTTTTTTCTTACTTTCTTATTTATTTTTTCTTACTCTCTTTTTTCTTACTTTCTTACTTCTTTTTCTTACTCTCTTTTCTCTTACTTTATTTTACTCTCTTTTTTCTTACTTATTTCTCTTACTTTCTTTTAATTTCTTTTTTCTTACTCTCTTTTCTCTTAATTTCTTTTTTCTTACTCTCTTTTCTCTTACTTTCTTACTTCTTTTTCTTACTCTCTTTTCTCTTACTTTCTTTTACTCTCTTTTTTCTTACTTATTTTCTCTTACTTTCTTTTACTATCTTTTTTCTTACTTATTTCTCTTACTTTCTTTTAATTTCTTTTCTCTTAATTTCTTTTTTCTTACTCTCTTTTCACTTACTTTCTTTTACCTTTCTCTTAATTTTCTTTTCTTACTCTCTTTTCACTTACTTTCTTTTACTCTTTTCTCTTAATTTCTTTTTTCTTACTCTCTTTTCACTTACTTTCTTTTACTCTTTTCTCTTACTTTTTTTTACTCTCTTCATTTTTACTTTCCTTATAATTTTTTACTTTCCTTATTTCTCGTTTATATCTTTATAGTAACGTATAAATATCTCAATTCCAATTATTTATAGTAGGTGCATAGGAAAAGTATTGTGTTGGCTGAAAAACCCCAAAATCGGTATGTCACCTAATTTATCCGTTTTAAGGCCTCCTAAGTGGTTTTCAAAAAATCGGGTACGGGGTACCTCGGAACTTTTTCTCATTACGTCGTATTTTCTACGCCCAGCCTCCATACTTTGGACTCGCTTCGCTCATCCTCATATTATAAGAGTCGTTAATTTATACTATAATACATCTTGGACTCGCTTCTTTTCTCCTCATATAGTCACATTAATTATGACCACCAGTGAACCGGCTTTGGTGATATCAGTTATGGTCCCTCTATATATAGTATTATTCCAAGTCGACAGCATTAATCATAGATAAATAATATTAACATAGATGGCTCACTCAAAGATTTAAAAAAAAGTTGATGGGATGCAGGAGGCTCAAGAAGTACAGTATAGTGGTGACAGCGTGAATCTGTCAGATATTTTTATTTCTGACACTTTTAATTATTTATTTTTATTCAACCAAACAACGAGCTGTTGAGGGTAATCAAGTCTTTTCATCCGCTTTTATTTATTTTTTAAGAAAACGATGGTGCTGCTTCGCGTGATGAAGCCCCATGTTTTGAAAAACAAAATACATTGCGAATACTACAGCATACCATAGATCTTTGTTTACTTTTATTTTATTTACTAAACGATTGGCATGTTGTATTTTAAAAAAATACTACAGCACAATCTAGTAGAGAATAGAGCAAATATATTTTTACTACTAGCGCTCTTCATGACTCTAGTGATGAGGCCCCCAACTTAAATCATAAACACAAACTTGTCAATTGAGTGTTCCTACTACACTCGGGAGTGAACCATCTATGTTAATATTGTTTATCTATGGCATTAATAATTTATTAAAGAAAACGTCAACGTCAATCTTTGTCATCAACATCTTTCAATGTCGTTTCAAAAAAAATATATTCTTTTATATTTTCTAAATAGGTAGAAAGTTTAGAGGAAATACTTGGTTTTCCGCTTAATATAACCCATACGTTGTATCTAAAAGGAAGGTCTTTCCACTAAGATTATACTCAGAAGGTTTTAGATAGGTTATATAGAAGGAGGTTACTGAGGAATCCGTATTAAATCAACATCACAAGGCCTGCTTTTATTAGATTTTTCATTTTGACGCCTTTACTCTTTCTTTGATTTTTCTTAATACCATAAACAGTTTTCCGTGTATGGTTAGAACAACTTTTTTTAGATTTTCCGGGTTCTTTCTACTTATAGTTTCAATTTCACTTTTCATCGTTTATATCGTAGATGTATAGAAGAAATATTTCGGGTGTACTAAAAATACGAAAAACGAAATTTCACCTAAATTCTTAAGGTTTAAATATATATATATATATATATATATATATATATATATATTATATATATATATATATATATATATTGTATGTATGTATATATAAGTACGAGATTTTTTTGTTCCTAGACGTTTCTATGGGACACGATAACTTTCGGATGCTTTCTCGGATCAATATAAAATTTGGTACAATAATCAACCTTGTTAATATCTATATATATATATATATATATTATATATATATATATATATATATATATATATATATATTATATATATATATATATATATATATATATATATATATATATATATATATATATATATATATATATATATATATATATATATATTATTATATTATTATTTAATTATTTAATCCCTCAGATAACAAGTCTCAGTGTTCGGTAAAAAAGCGTTATTTTAGTTGATTAGTTGTCTTTTGTGTTTGTTCTTCAAGTTAATTGTTATTATGCGTAGTTATAGTGAACTGTTATCATGGAAGATTATAAACACATTGAGTGGCTTGAAAGCATCATTAAGACAAAACCATAGAAATACATTACTAGAGGGGGCATATCCTATCTTAATACATGAAGAGGCTGGAACCATTGAAATACTTACTAGAGGGGGCATATCCTATCTTAATACATGAGATGAGGAGGGGCATGAAGAGGCTGGAAACCATTGAAATACATTACTAGAGGGGGCATATCCTATCTTAATACATTGAGAGGCTGGAATCCATAGAGATATATTACTAGAGGGGGCATATCCTATCTTAATACATTGAGAGGCTGGAATCCATAGAGATATATTACTAGAGGAGGCATATCCTATCTTAATACATGAAGAGGCTGGAAACCATTGAAATACATTACTAGAGGGGGCAATCCTAAATACCGGAATCCATAGAGAGAGGGGGCATATCCTATCTTATACATTGAGAAATCCTATATCCTATCTTAATACATTGAGATAATCATATTCTAGAGGGGGCATTCCTATCTTAATATATTGTGGGGCTTAAACCATAGAGATATATTACTAGAGGGAGCATATCCTATCTTAATACATTAAGAGACTTGAAACCATAGAGTTATTACTAGATGGGGCATATTATAATACATTGAGAGGCTTTAAACACCTTTTTGGGGCTTTCAGAGGCTATATGTAACCATATTCAAACCTTCTTCAAGTGTGATTTAAGGTTATAACCAATCAATTATCGTCAGCTTTTAACTCATTGTTTGTGATTTGTTTTAGGTTTTAAACGTTTTTTTTATAAAGCCACTGTAATTTTGAAGAGTTTATTTCATTATATTAATATTCGATGGTGTTCAGGTTATTTTTTTGATGTTTCAAAATTCAACTATTAGGGCCACTCTAGTGTGACGTTCGATTTTAACCAATCTTAATGTTTCGAACTGTCACATGATTTGACTGTAAACAACTTAGTCAATGAACCATTTAAGGTTCATGGAAAGATGCTGACTTGTCCTATTTATTAAATTAAAATGTTAACTATGCTAGAACTAAATATATTGAAAGAGAGGGTATATGTGAGATGGAGGGAGAAGACTCAGGGGGAAGCAAAAGTTAGAGAGAGGGGACCTCAGAGTGTTTCAGGACATGGTAGTAATAATATCTCCATGTGTTTACTTTATAATATTAATAGTAGACTTAGAATAATACTATATATAGAAGGAGCACTAGTAAAGCCGGTTCACTGATGGTCTTAAGTAATGCTGCCACCCTTACAATATACAATTTTCTAAAAAAAAGTTGGCAATACTTCCGGTTTCTGAATTATTATGCTCTATTATTAATTATTGATTGATTATTCATAAAATACTAATATAAATATTGGCACATTGCAATATTTTAAGCATTTTAAATTGTAGTTTAACGTCTTTAATTAAAATTATATTAAAATTAATCCTCGTCAACTAAACGTAGATTCTTGTATTCCGCCACCCTTTTGCCATCTAAGACCGGGTTTATTAAATACTCAGCAGGTGTTTTAAGTTATAATATTTGTTCTTTGCGATCTTTCTTCATTAATAGATATTTATGACACATATTTAAAATAATGTTTTGTTGTTAGGTTGGCAGCATTATTTAGTTGCACCAGTCAACCGGCTTTCGTGTTATCAGTAGAATTACATTGTGTTTACGGTTCTATGCTCCTTCTATATTAGTATTATTCTAAGATAGTGGATGATATTCAGGTTACTTTTTCGATGTTTCAAAATTCAACTAATAGAGCCGCTCTAGTAATAATATCTCTGTGCGTTTAACTAACTACATTTTGATATTGCTTTACAAACCTATTTATAATACAAAATGGAGGATAATAATGTTAAAGAGGAGTGACATCTTGAAATTAGATTGTCATGTTGTCAAGAGACTCTTATCGTCTCTTCAAGTTGTATTCTGTTATCAAATTTTGTTATCAATAGAGCTTGAATTGTAAGGGTATTATGTAAAGGTGTTTTATTAAGTGTTTTATCACGTGATGTTAGGCAAATTGTGACGTCATTAATCGAATGAGTACATATTCGAGGCCACTCGATGAGAAACTTGTGAAGTTTCTTTAAAATGCTTCCTTTCTTGCTTATTAATCAAATTGTTGCTTAATTTGTACTTTTCCTCATTTATACCGTAGGTATATAGGAAAAGTATTGTGTTTGCAAAAAAGTCCAAAACCTGGATGAAACCTGATTTATTCGTTTTAGATTTTTTTAAGGCCTCCTGAGTGGTTTTCGTAATGTTGTCTGTGTTTTTTAGTTTCCTCTAGTAATCACTACTAGAGGTTGCTTATTCTCAGCACGTCCCACAACTGCATTACATGTCTTTATAAAAACAAATGTGTATAAATCTGGTTTTCTATTCTTAATATTTCTTTTCTTCTTCTGGTAGAAAATGTTGAATGTTTTCAATCGAATTTCATTCAAATTAAAATGCGGAGGTTCATAAAGGTTCTTTATTTCCAGACAGTGTATAATGTAAAGTTTATTGACTAGTTTTTAGGGAGTAAAGAAGCACTTTTCACTCCCAAGGGAGATAAAGTTACTTTTTACTCCCTTGGGAGTGAAAAGAACAATAAATTAATAATAAGCAAAATAAAGTATAATGTAAAGTTTATTGACTAGTCTTTGGGGAGTAAAGAAGCACTTTTCACTCCCAAGGGAGAAAAAGTTACTTTTTACTCCCTTGGGAGTGAAAAGAATAATAAATTAATAATAAGCAAAATAAATTAATAATAAGCGTAATAAATAAGCATACAAAGTTTCGTTTCAATGCGGCAAGTATATCCTGATTTTTGTTGGATCATAAAAGTTAAGCAGCATCGAGCGTGGCCTTACTATTTGAGGACGAGCGAAGCGAGTCCAAAGCAGGGAAAATGAGATTTTTAAAAGATGAGGAAAAATTTCGAGGTACCCCGTATCCGATTTTTATCACATAGCATAGAAAACTCTAAAATCTAATTAGCGTTGTATTGTTTTAAACATTAATTAAGAGAAGGGGGAATTAATTTGGATTTAATTAAACTCGAGAACGATTTTAACTTTGTTTTCTAAAAATTGGAACATTTGTTTGGAATACGATTTCCTATCCCCCCCCCCTGATGCTAATTTAGTTATGTTCTTGCCCCCGAGGCACAGACATGGTATCGAAATTCAAATAATTCCCCAACTGTCATGCAAATGAGAGATTATACAAAAAAGGTATATTGTTTATTCTGAGTTTTTTAACGTTAAGAACAAATAGGGCACGGGCTTAGAATAATACTATATATAGAAGGAGCACTACTGATAACACGAAAGCCGGTTCACTGGTGGACTTAAGTAATGCTGCCAACCTAACAATATACAATTTTCTAAAAAATGTTGACAATACTTCCGGTTGCTGAATTATTTTGTTCTATTATTAATTAATTATCGATTATTCATAAAATACTATTATAAATATCGGTGCATTACAATATTTAAAGCATTTTAAATTGTAGTTTAACGTATTTATTAAAATTATATTAAAAGCAGTCCTCGTCAACTAAATATAGATTCTTGTATTCCGCCACCCTCTTGCCATCTAAGACCGGTTTTATTAAATACTCAGCAGGTGTTTTAAGTTATTATATTTGTTCTTTACGATCTCTCTTCATTAATAGATATTTATGACACAGATTTAAAATAATTTTTTGTTGTTAGGGTGTTACCCCTACTTAAGTCCACATATGAGGACGAGCTTATATCTGGTGCTAAACGAGCTGTAGCCCAAACTTATATGTCCGGTACTAAACTAGCTGCAGCTTAAGCTACGGTCGCGGTGATAAAAAATTCTAACTTTACTATATTTAGAAAATGATCCAAACTGCACCTTTTGTAATACAGTTAAGGATTTTGAGCATATAATAATGCTCAAGATGTTCTCGGTATTCAGCCGAGCGTGCTGAATTTAACAGTAGTTAAATGAGCTACATGTAACTACAAGTGTCGCTCAACCGTTTAACTATAAATCTTTGTTATCTTCAAAGTTTATAAAAGTGTACAAAACATTACTTTTTTTAATAATAATAATAATAATAAATACTTTATTTACATTAAGTTTTTCAAACCATAAAACAATAGTAAATTGTGAATTCTCTTAATATTAATACTTAAAACTAGGATTAAAATATTATAAATAATTATGTACAATTCATCTAAAGTCCTTAATTATTATTATTAATTTTTTGCATATTATTTATAAATTCTTGTTGTGAATAAAACGGATTATTAACTAGATATTCTTTTATATGCTTTTTAAATAATTTTTTAGGCAAGTCTTGAATTTTCTTTTCAAAGTAATTAAAGAATTTTTGCTATTAAACTAAAAATTTAAACTTAGTTGTTTCTTCAATCTAGCTTAAACTAAAATTAAACAAATATCATACAAAATTGAATCCAATTTTCTTGGTCATTCGAGGTACCTCGCACCCAATTTTTTTTAAAATTCCTATTTTATCAATCTCTTTAGGATTTTAAATCTTTCGGTGACGTCACTGCTCAAGGCATACCTAATAATAAATAATAATAATAATTAACTTCTTTATTTCCATCTTTTTTTTTACAAAAGTATTAGAAAAAAAAAATTTACAATTCCCTAAATTATAAACTTTTAAAAGTAGTTATGGTGAAGGCCCTTAGTAGATATCAAGTATTTAGAGAAAGGGCCTAAATTTAAACACCACCTCTTTTAAAATTTTACGTCACAGCTCAATGCGTATCTCTTTTTAAATTTTAATTCTAAACCTATTTCCCCGTATAACATATCACTCAAACATTAAAACACATCTACTACTGTATGCAGACACCGACAGTCTCCTCTGATATAAAGCACAAGCAATCTTATTTCTTATAATTTCCCAAAGGTATATGCAGTCGATATAAGTCTCATAGGAAGGCAAAAAGCTCCTAAAAGAGCCAATATGACTGAAGAAAGTTTGATATTGGAGGTTACTAAAGGGTTTAGTTTTTTTATTATTTTTAAATATAATAATGTTCAGTTTACATTAGAACATTGTCTCATCCTCACGACTTTCGACTTTTTCTCCACTGATTTCCAGCGATCTTAGAGGCCCCGACTAGGATCGAAACCAAACTGTCTGGATAGCAGGCGCACGTACAAACGATTACACCACATGCGCAGTTTGTACCGAGCATGCGCAGTTTGTACCAAGCATGTGCAGTTGGTTTTTGACGTGTGTTTCGTGTTGAATTCTCTCTATTTTTTGGTTTATCGATCGGGTCACTTTTTTGTACGGCGAAACGACTTAGTGCGCCATCCCCTTTATTTAAGATCCTTGGTTTACATGTCTGCCTCCGTGGCCGTGATCGTAAAGGCGTTCGATTTCGGCACCGGAGGTCCGGGGTTCGCAGCCCGGGCTATGCTCTAAGATTTTATAAATAGTATTTGTATTAAAAAGATTTCGCCAGCTTTAATTACTTCTTAGAGTGTATTAGATGCAACCCACCTGAGGTGCTTCCTGCAGGGTGAAACCCTGATGAGCCGAAAGGCCCTAAAACGGGCATTTTATTTTATTTTTATTTTATTTGGTTTACACGGTTCAGAAATATCCCGAACAAACACCTTATATTTATATAGTTGCACAACGTTTTGAAATTATTGAAGGAGTTATGCATGTAGGGACGCACATAGTAGCTAAAATTTAAATAGAGAATATAGAAAGTAAGCACTGGGGATTAACAGAAGCAAAATGTTGGTTTATACTTTGAAGGGTTATCACAGAAAGATCAAACAGAATTTTACACTTGCATGAATTTTATACAAACTACAGTTAAATCTAGTTAGACATACTACATAAAGGCTCAATAACATAACAATTTAGGGGTTTAGCCGAAAGTGGTGACCCCGTCTAGGTAGATGATGAAACCAACGTTTCGCATAACTATGGGAGGCAGCTTCAGGGATATTGGGCATCATGAATAAGTTTACAATCCTCTGCGTGTAACGTTGTTTAACGAAATAATTAAATGTTTGTCAGGTCGTGTAATAAAATTTTAAAGTTCAATTAAAGCTAGCTCAATAATATGGTTGATTTTTATACTAAATTCCAACTCTTTAACAATCAAACAAATAAACATCGACATATAACTTAGTGATAACAACTGAGAAGGTCTTAAAATATGGGCCTCGGTGTTTGGTGCCTCGGCCCCAGGGACAAAGCCCCTCGGGGCCTGGAGCCTTTAATTTTAATAATAATTTTATTATTATTGGATTTTACAGGGCATTTTGTTATGTATTTAGCGCAGTTTTGTAGCCTCGCTATTGCCTACCCGGGGTTTTAAAAATTTGTGTTAAAAACAAGATACACACACACACACACACACACACACACACACATATATATATATATATATATATATATATATATATATATATATATATATATATGTGTGTGTGTGTGTGGTGTGTGTGTGTGTGTGTGTGTGTGTGTGTGTCTGTATGTGAAACTTTGTGGACATTTCAATAAGAGTAAAAATTGTTTTTTAGTGAATTTCCTTTGGGATAAATTCGCTAATAGGATATTTTTATATATTAGTATTTTTATTTTATATTTGCTTATAATGAAAACTTGTATCTGATTGTCCAATAGTATGCAGAATCTATTTGAAAGGGCCAAGTTTAAGCTTTCAGACACCACTAAAATAAAAATCATAATACTCATTGCAGAATTTTAGATACAGCCATTTTTGTAGTTAAAGAAATGTTGAAAAATAACATTTTTTTTTGGAAAATTCACTTCACTACTGAGGCAATATGGCTTGACCAAATGAGCCGAAAATCTGGGGTTTTCCTTCCTTCTACGGTGCCTACCTGTCATCCAAATTATATTAAAATTGGAGACATCACGTGTTTTTATGTGTCTTGATTTGATATGGAATAACCCCTTAGGAATTCAAAAGGATTTAGTTTAGTAGAACTACTTTTTAATGAATTTGATTCGCTTATTGTTAATGAAAAGCATGTCAGATGTTTTCTTGCACTAGACAAATATGTTATATTTTTGAACGTAGCGAACCCGAAGTAATAATAGACAATAGATCTAATAGTCCAAGAGCATGGTCTAAAAAAGTGACTCATTTTGTACCACTATACCTCAAATCATGAAGGAAAAGCATAGTCTGCCTATTCAGAGTAGAGCCCTTCATATGAATGCGCTCTCTCAAAATATTATAAAATCGAACAGTTCCCTTACAACAAGTGGTTTCCCTGTAGGGGTTCCCTGGTGTGCAAAGCATGAAGAGAACATTTCTTTAAACTGCTTAAATATCCTATAAAACAGCGTTTTCTCGTCGTTATAAACATTTGTAAAGTAGCCAAAAAAATGCTCAAAAGCCAGTTTTTCTCAAAGAAATTCTATAGCTTTTTTGGTGTTTTTTAAAGAGCTATAACTTTGGTTGTAGCCATCCGATTTTAATAGCTTAAAAAATTTAATAAAAAATTTAAGATTTAATCAGCTTTAAAAAATGTTTTCTTCATGTTTTGCCTACGACCCACAGGGAACCACTTATTTCAAGGAAACTAAAATTACGATGCTTCTATCTCTTTTTAAAAGACGGAGAAGTCGACATCTTTTATAAATTCCTAAAAATTATTTCTCACTTGCGAAATTGTAAACAATGTTTGTCAGTCAAAGAATCAGCTACCGTCGATACTTGCTGTTAGATATAAATATCCCTGGACCGGTTTCGGCATAACGCCATCATCAGCAGGCGGGGCAACACTCGAGCTCTCAACTAATAAAGTTAAATCAAGGATTAACTTCTAGTCTCAATGAGCACGACGAGCCCTCTGAAGATGTCTTCAGATCTACTTCCGTCAGATCTTGATGAAAAACTTTTCATAATTAAAAAGTTGGCAACGGTAAAAGAAAATTTGTTAAATTGAGTTTTACCTAAAAACTAATGTAAAGAAGGCTTTCACCCTCTAAATGAAAAGCCCACTCTTTTATTTCCGAAAACCCTTCTCTGATTAAAGTTTCGATGGACAAAAGGGCCCATCTGTGAAACGTAAAGTCCATACTTCACATTTTTAAAAGCTAGGGGGTAAATATCCCCTAACACTTCGAAATATTTACAAAAATACTTAGACCTCCGAGAGCTAGATTTAGCCCAAGGGTTAAATTTCCGAAGGGTCTAAATCCTTAAGAGAGACCGTAGTCGAATCAAATGTAGCCCCTAGCCTCTTCAATTTTATTTAAAACAATAGACTTATGTTGGAGTTTTTAGGTATTTTTTCAGACAATGCCTGTTTTGTTTAGGCTTTCCTCAATAGGTTATGATTTTCCTAGTTCATTTCAAATATATAGATATTATGATTCGATTGTCCCTCTTGGTTGAATTTTGAAACATAAGGTTACTCGGATCGATTCGGAGGGGATTGATTCAGTTTACCTTCCTGATCTCTAAAATATATGTCCGAAAAAAGTTTATATATATATATATATATATATATATTATATATATATATATATATAGTGCTATATATAAGTTTAATATATTATATATATATATATATAATATATATATATATATATATATAAACTTACTTATATATAGCACTTATTGACCATACGTATAAAAATAGTAAAAAGTTATGAGGTTTTGGTCATGATAAATAAAACAACATTTAAGCCTTCGACCGTATGATTAGGTCTTCATCAGAAAGAGTTTAATAACAAACTAAAGCCGTTAACAGAAGGAAACAGATAATGTATCTAAACATAGCTAGCTGTGTATACTGTCGAAGAATGAACTACAAACTAAACAAAGATCTAGCCCCGGGGCTTAACATTAAGGTTGTATCTATAGAAAATTTATAATTTGACTAGTAATGAAAGGAAACAAGAATAAAAATTTAAAATTTAACAAAATATAAACTAAAAATAAAATTAATTTTATATATATATATAATTATAATTTAACTCGTATAATTGATATATGCATGTGTGTTTGTGTGTAAAGGAGCTTTAGTAGATCTATATATAAAAGAGCTATTGTAGGAGGCAAATTTGTTAGGAGTTAAGTCTGATGTGAAACTATAAAAAGGTTGGAGTTAAGTAAATATTGGCACAGAGTAAATACTCGTATCGTTACTTTTATTTTGCCTCCCACACTCATTTGTACGTCTTTTACTTATCACTCGGGGGTTGATAACTTTTTACTTTTCCTCATTTATACCGTAGGTATATAGGAACAGTGTCTACCTCTGTGGCCGTGATCGTAAAGGCGTTTGATTTCGGCACCGGAGGTCGGTTCGCAGCCCGGGCTGTGCTCTAAGATTTTATGAATAGTATTTCTATTAAAAAAGATTATTATTTAATTATTTGCATCTACTACACTCTAAAGTAGATGCAACCCACCTGAGGTTGTTATTATAAAACAGTTGAACACTAATCTTCAAATGTTTTCAAAATATTTTAATATAATAATAATAATAATAATGCCCGTTTTAGGGCCTTTCGGCCCATCAGGGTATTCACCCTGCGGGAACCACCTCAGGTGGGTTGCATCTACTACACTCTAAGAATTAATTAAAGTTGGCGAAATCTTTTTAATACAATTATTATTCATAAAATCTTAGAGTATAGCCCGGGCTGCGAACCCCGGACCTCCGGTGCCGAAATCGAACGCCTTTACGATCACGGCCACGGAGGCAGCGTTCGAATAATACTTACCTTATTATATTAAATTATTTTAATATTTTCTCTAAATTCATTAACTCTTTGGATTTTGACAAATTAAGTTTGTAACTAAATTTCTTATCTTTATAACTATTATATTTAAATAATTTTTTATCTTTTATAATTATTATTTTTACACATTTTTTATTATGATTTTAAATTATTTACAAATCAATTTACATATTTTTTTTCTGTATATATAAATATCTTTAAGTATATAATTTAATTATGTGTTTATTCAAACTACTTTGCATATCTTGTTACTACTTAAAAAGTCAAAATTTTACATATTTGTCCCTTTTAAAATTTAGCTGATAACACATGTAATATTTGTATGGAACATGTAAAAAAAAATGCATTTTTAGGTAGGGTTACTACCTAAAAAAAAAAAAAAAAAAAACCACCTGAGGTTTGTTTCCGCAAATACCCTGATGGGCCGAGAGGCCCTAAAACGGGAATTTTATTTTTATATAGGAAAAGTATTGCGTTTGCAAAAGAAAAACCGAAACCGGGATGTCACCGGAATCATCCGTTTTAGGTGTTTTAAGACCTCCTGAGAGGTTTTTACTAAGTTGCAGCACTTAAGTACTGCTGCCACCCTAACAATATACAATTTTCTAAAAAAGAGTTGGCAATACTTCCGGTTGCTAAGTTATTATGTTCTATTATTAATTAATGATTGATTATTCATAAAATACTAATAGAAATATCGGTGCATTACAATATTTTATGCATTTTAAATTGTAGTTTAACGTATTTATTACAACTATATTAAAAGTAGTCCTCGTCAACAAAATGTAGATTCTTGTATTCCGCCACCCTTTTGCCATCT
>JACMZG010000009.1:628852-631352 GCA_018340805.1 Microvelia longipes
TACAGAGTCGATACGAGAACTGATCGTAACTCATTTTGTCTGTATTTTTCAAGGGAAATACGCTAAAACCTTTAAAGATAAACAGTAACTAAGCTTTGAACTAATGCAAATAATAGTGCGTACTGCTAATTTTAGAGGTTTTTATTTTGTATGACCGAATGGATACTTATGCACATTTCCTTGAAAAAATTCAGACAAAATGAGCTGCGAGTAGTGCTTGACAATTGAGTAACTGCTTAGGTTCTAAAGCATGAACCGGAACCTTAAGTAAGAAATAGGTTGTTAAGCACGGAAACACGCATTCCAAAGGGAATTCGTCCGACATGCGGACCACCGCGCCAGAAGTATTTTGTAGTTTTAAACTTATATTATGTAAAAAAGATACAAAATTATCGTTCCTACCAGGATTGTTGTTAAGCACGGAAATTTGCATTCTAAAGGAAATTCGCCCGTCATGCTGACCTCCGCGCCTGAATTTTTTAATTGATATAATTTGATACTAACGAGTTTTGAAAAACATGAATTATGTGTTATCAACAATAATGTAAATTACAGAAAGAACCGCAATGCTCTGTATAGATCTACAGTCTACATCTGGCAACATATTTCAGTCGGCATATTCATCGTATCTGCATATATTTTTCAATATTCTACAAAAACCAATCTAAAAGTTCAAACGTAACTCTCAAAATTGTTTGAACAAGTGGCTTCCCTTATCTAGAGATAAAGGTTGTGAAATATTTGTCCACAAACAAAAGATCCTCTTTGAAAAGGAGATAAAAAAGAAAATTTTGTCGGAGAAGAGAACAAGTAGAAGGTTTCTTTGTGGGCGCGTGGGGTCTTTTTTTACCCCACTGCGACTATAATTCCTTTTGCTCTACTACCCTTTCAAAAAATATCCTCTTTGATATACGTATAATATTACAAGAAACTATTTTTCTTTATTCATTACTTTTTACAAAAATATTTTTTTCATCCTGTTTTTAAGGATTGAACAATTTTGTTTAGCGAATTTCTTCAGGGAAAAAATCGCTCATACGATAGGAAAGAAAATGATTTTTATTTATAAACGATTCTGAAATCATAAAACAATACATCGAACAACTACATTATTTAAAAAAAAAATCTAGGGCGTAGGTACGCCAGCCGTGCGAATTTCCTCTGAAATGCACACTTTCTTGCTTATCAATCCGATTTTGTTTTAGGTTTCGGTGTATATTTAATAACTTGATCAGTAACTTCACAACTTCATATTTAATTTTTTCGAATTTTTCAAAGAAAATGCGCATATTTATCTCTTGAATTTTTCAAAGAAAATACGCATAATTATACATTGAATTTTTCAAAGAAAACGCGCATATTTATCCCTTGAATTTTTCAAAGAAAATGCGCATATTTTTCCCTTGAATTTTTCAAAGAAAATGCGCATATTTATCCCATGAATTTTTCAAAGAAAATGCGCATATTTATCCTATGAATTTTTCACTGCTTATGTACAGACACAGAACGAGTTGACAAAATTAAATATTTAGGTGTAATAGTTGACAGTAACTTAACATGGAAAGACCACATCACAGAAACAAGCAAGCGAATCAGGAAGACCATATACGCTTTTATTAGAGTAAGAGACTTTGCTGACAAACCGAATTTAAAAATAATGTATCATGCTCTCGCTGAATCAATAACAAATTATTGCATACTGCTATATGGTAGCCGCGAGCATACACCTCAAGGCCGTAGAAATAATTCAGAAGTCCGTGTTGAAAATTGCGTTAAGAAAGTCTAGGTTATATGCTTCCAAACAAATATTTAAAGATTTTAATGTTTATCACCTTAGAATAATACTATATATAGAAGGAGCACAGGACCGTAAACACAATGTAATTCCACTGATAACACGAAAGCCGGTTGACTGGTGCACTTTAGTAATGCTGCCAACCTGACAACAAAACATTATTTTAAAATCTGTCATAAATATCTATTAATGAAGAAAGATCGTAAAGAACAAATATAATACCTTAAAAAACCTGCTGAGTATTTAATAATACTGGTCTTAGATGGCAAAAGGGTGGCGGAATACAAGAATCTACATTTAGTTGATGAAGACTACTTTTAATATTATTTTTAATTAAAAACGTTAAAGTACATTTAAAATGCATAAAATATTGTAATGCACCGATATTTATATTAGTATTTTGTGATTAATCAATCATTAATTAATAATAGAACATAATAATTCAGCAACCGGAAGTATTGCCAACTTTTTTTTAGAAAATTGTTTATTGTAAGGGTGGCAGCATTCTTAAGACCACCAGTGAATCGCCTTTCGTGTTATCAGTAGTGCTCTTTCTATTTTAAGTATTATTCTAAGTTTATCACCAATGTACAGTTATATGGTACGACGCTCTTTGGGTAGAACACTATCTGCTATCTAAGGGTATTAGCAAAAATGCCCCAACGTTGTGGTCTGCGTAGTATGTAATCTAACACCTCTCTCTAA
>JACMZG010000009.1:636352-675802 GCA_018340805.1 Microvelia longipes
TAAACAAACTTGTTGTTTGTTATAGTGTTAAAAGCTTGACACGTATATCAAGATAACAATAAATTATAAAAATAATGAATGCAAACTGGACAGCGAAGTCAAAATCAAAATAATAGTTTTATTATTTTGACCAAGGATCTTGAATAAAGGGGATGACGCATTGAGGAACATTGCTGAACCCATGGAAGTTGTCGGATGGGTGTCCCAGGCAGAACCTTTGACCCCTAAAGTGCGTTCTGCCTGGGAAACCCATCCGATACGAGTCGGCAGAATTGCAGATCCTTGTTCAGGAAGGTATTTACGAAAAATTGAGACCGGTTCCAGTCATTACACTTTCTGAAGTGTAATGACAGGGGTGTACAAAACACCCCTGGGCTCTTGGTCTATTGGTTAATAAGAAAAAAATGCGCCAAACGCAGGTTATATAGCCTAGTTGTCGAGTTTGTGAGATAGAGAAATAGGAGCAAACTTACCTTCCCCTTGGTTATAATGAAAAAGGCGCAAAACACAGGTTATGTAGCAAGCTTGTCGAGTTTGCTTCTCAACTTTCTTCTGTACTTCTCGTAATTGTTACATTTGTGGTGCTTGTTAAGTCATTTGTACTTTTTAAATTTTGGACTATACTTTGCCATATTTAGACAGACAACTTACACGCGCATACAACTACAACTCATATTCAGACAAACAACTTGCTGAACGCTGGAGAACTTGAAACATCTAAAACAAATTAATTCGGATTACATTCGTTTTCGTTTTTTTAGTGCAAAAACAAAACTTTCCATTTATACCTACGCCTACGGGTAAAATGAAACAAAAGGTAAACTTAAAGAAAGTAATACAAACAAGGGAAAAAAAGAGAAGCAAACAAAAATGAAAAATGCAATTTGTTGAAATAACGAGTGAAATATTTTATAGAGAAAACTCCTACAAAGCAAATATTGTCAGTCGAGCAGAACTCGAAATATTTTATTTTTAATACGTGATCTAACAAAATAAATGGAAAACAGTGTTGTCGGAGAACCTCAAAACATTTCCCTACAATAGCAGATACGCTCAAGGATGGGAGGAAAGGAAAGGGAATGACGCATTAAGGAACATTTCTGACCCCATGGAAGTTGTATGAGATAGAGAAATAGTAGCAAACTTACCTTCTCCTTGGTTATAATGAAAAAAGGCGCCAAACGCAGGTTACGTAGCGAGGTTATCGAGTTTGCTTCTCAACTTTCTCCTATGCTTCTCGCGATTGTTACATTTGTGGTGCTTGTTAAGTCATTTGTGCTTATTTAATTTTAAATTTTTGAACTATACTTTGCCACTTCAGTGAGTGATAATTTAAGCGTGTTTTGTTATAACCTTCTCAAGCAATAAAGAATGGGAAACCATTGAGAGGTAAGTTTGCCTCTAAAATTTAAGACCTTCTTTGTTATAAGAATTGTAAGCATGCGTAGTTTGTTCCAAGCATGTGCAGTTGGTTAATCAAGATCCTTGGATACGCTACGCCAAAATATAATACGCTAAAATTAGTGCATAAACACTTAGAGTAGTCGTATTTACTTTGGGCCGGTTTCATTCGATTCAGCGCCCCAACAAATATACACAAGGACCTGTTTCGCGATGAAAAATGATAGACTTTGAATTTTACAAATTTCTTTTTTAAAACTTTGCTGACTTTGCGAACCGGTTTACTGACGTCAGAACAACCTCCTTTTGTTTGGTTTTAGTACCACCAAGTTTGATGAAAAAATATTTATCCGTTTAAACCATAGCACGATTGCGTGCTATGAGTTTTTTGCACCACGTTAAGCATAAAAACATCGAATTTGAGATTTTATGAGGTAGAAATGCACGCGAGCATAAGACGAAAAGATTCGTCCTCACCTATTAAAATCCGTTCGGTAGTTTAGGCTGTAGGTGCGTAAACATAAAAAAATATCGTTTGCTAGCTTAGTTTTTCGCTTCGCGTTCAGCGTTCATTTTTGACATTCACAAAAATGTCGAATTTGTGATTTTACGAGCTAGGAATGCACACGAGCATACGACGAATCCAAAAAGTCCTCATATGTCAAAAGCTGTTCAGTAGTTTAGGCTGTAGGTGCGTCAACAAAAAATGCAGGAAGAATAAGAAAAAGAAGTCGTCAAAAATGCCATTTTCAAACCTCTTTTTCTCCACTTCTGCTAAGCCGATTTGGATGATTTTTTTTTATTTTTGATCTACAAGGCACGCCCTTTAAGAATACTATAATATTATTTATGTACATATAGCCGTTTTCATGCTACAGACCCTCAAAACCCCTACCTTGTTGCGTACAGTATAATATACACTGGCAGCTTTTTTTTACTGACTAAGGGGGGTATTTTTACTTTTCTTCTTGACTTTGCGGGGCGGAACGCTGCTGCGTTCCTAAATATATGTATGTAATGTATGTATGTGTATGTGTATGTATATATATAATATTTATGTATATATATATATATATATATATATATATATATATATATATATATATAATATATATATATATATATATATATATATATATATATATATATATATATATATATATATATATATATATATATATATATATATATATATATATATATATATATATATATATTATAATATATATATATATATATATATATATATATAATATATATATATAATAATAATATATATATATATATCGAAAAACGTAACGTATTACTTGTGTTTAGGAGAGTCAAAGTAGACTTTTGAAGCGGATTTTTCGGTTAAGTTCCGTGGTTTGTTTCCTTTATAACGCCTCTCCCGTTAGCCATTTTTTCCAAAGAAATTTGCTAAAAATGAAACGTGATAGAGGTACATAATTCGTTAAGAAAGTTTTTATGAAGCATCCTATAGGTTTCCGTAAAAAATTAAAATAAATAAATGCCCGTTTTATGGCCTTTGGACCCATTAGAGTATTTACCCTGCGGGAACTACCTCGGGTGATTGGCATCTACTATCCTCTAAGACCTAATCGAAGTTGAGGAAATCTTTTTTTATACAAATACTTTTACATTAATCTTAAAGCATAGACTATGCCGATATCGGTTTCCGTATGCCGTGTATACTGTAAGTCAACTTTTGTGACTTTTTGAAACTTTAGTGTCTGAAAAGGACCGCTAGTAAAAAAAAATAAACACAGCACGTATAAATATATCAGTAAGAATAGCTTCCATTTCAGCCAACCGCATAGATTATGCCGATAAAGCCAATATCGGTTTCCGTATGCCGTGTATAATGTAATTCAAATTTAGTGACTTTTTGAAACTTTAGTGGTCCTGAAAAGGACCGCTAGAAAAAAAAAAAAACACAGCACGTATAAATATATCAGTAAGAATAGCTTCCATTTCAGCCAACCGCATAGATTATGCCGATAAAGCCAATATCGGTTTCCATATGCCGTGTATAATGTAATTCAAATTTAGTGACTTTTGAAACTTTAGTGGTCCTGAAAAAGGACCGCTAGTTAAAAAAAAAATAAACACAGCACGTATTAAATATATCAGTAAGAATAGCTTCCATTTCAGCCAACCGCATAGATTATGCCGATAAAGCCAATATCGGTTTCCATATGCCGTGTATAATGTAATTCAAATTTAGTGACTTTTTGAAACTTTAGTGGTCCTGAAAAGGACCGCTAGTAAAAAAAAAATAAACACAGCACGTATAAATATATCAGTAAGAATAGCTTCCATTTCAGCCAACCGCATAGATTATGCCGACAAAGCCAATATCGGTTCCCGTATGCCGTGTATACTGTAAGTCAACTTTTGTGACTTTTTGAAACTTTAGTGGTCCTGAAAAGGACCGCTAGTAAAAAAAATAAACACAGCACGTATAAATATATCAGTAAGAATAGCTTCCATTCAGCCAAACCGCATAGATTATGCCGACAAAGCCAATATCGGTTTCCGTATGCCGTGTATAATGTAATTCAAATTTAGTGACTTTTTGAAACTTTAGTGGTCCTGAAAAGGACCGCTAGTACAAAAAAATAAACACAGCACGTATAAATATATCAGTAAGAATAGCTTCCATTTCAGCCAACCGCATAGATTATGCGATAAAGCCAATATCGTTTCCATATGCCGTGTATAATGTAATTCAAATTTAGTGACTTTTTGAAACTTTAGTGGTCCTGAAAAGGACGCTAGTAAAAAAAAATAAACACAGCACGTATAAATATATCAGTAAGAATAGCTTCCATTTCAGCCAACCGCATAGATTATGCCGACAAAGCCAATATCGGTTTCCGTATGCCGTGTATAATGTAATTCAAATTTAGTGACTTTTTGAAACTTTAGTGGTCCTGAAAAGGACCGCTAGTAAAAAAAAATAAACACAGCACGTATAAATATATCAGTAAGAATAGCTTCCATTTCAGCCAACCGCATAGATTATGCCGACAAAGCCAATATCGGTTTCCGTATGCCGTGTATAATGTAATTCAAATTTAGTGACTTTTTGAAACTTTAGTGGTCCTGAAAAGGACCGCTAGTACAAAAAAAATAAACACAGCACGTATAAATATATCAGTAAGAATAGCTTCCATTTCAGCCAACCGCATAGATTATGCCGATAAAGCCAATATCGGTTTCCATATGCCGTGTATAATGTAATTCAAAATTTAGTGACTTTTTGAAACTTTAGTGGTCCTGAAAAGGGACCGCTAGTAAAAAAAATAAACACAGCACGTATAAATATATCAGTAAGAATAGCTTCCATTTCAGCCAACCGCATAGATTATGCCGACAAAGCCAATATCGGTTCCATATGCCGTGTATACTGTAATCAACTTTAGTGACTTTTTGAAACTTTTAGTGGTCCTGAAAAGGACCGCAGTAAAAAAAATAAACAGCACGTATAAATATATCAGTAAAAATAGCTTCCATTTCAGCCAACCGCATAGATTATGCGACAAAGCCAATATCGGTTCCGTATGCCGTGTATAATGTAATTCAAATTTAGTGACTTTTTGAAACTTTAGTGGTCCTGAAAAGGACCGCTAGTAAAAAAATAAACACAGCACGTATAAATATATCAGTAAGAATAGCTTCCATTTCAGCCAACCGCATAGATTATCCGACAAAGCCAATATCGGTTCCCGTATGGCCGTGTTATAATGTAATTCAAATTTAGTGACTTTTTGAAACTTTAGTGGTCCTGAAAGGAAAAACCGCTAGTAAAAAAAATAAAACAGCACGTATAAATATATCAGTTAAGAATAGCTTCCATTTCACCAACCCGACAAGCATATTATGTCAAATAGCGATAGAAGCCGTATAATAGTCGGTTTCCATTTCAGTATGCCGATAGTAATATATAATGTAATAGTATTTCATTCCGAAATTTTAGCCGTGTATTTTTGAAACTTTAGTGGTCCTGAAAAGGACCGCTAGTAAAATAAATAAAATAATAAACAACAGAGTTAAATAATTCATCATTGAAGCTAGCTTCCATAAGAATATCAGCCAACCGCATGATAAAAAATATATGCCGAATAAAAGCCAATACGGTTCCGTAATGCCGTGTATAATGTAATTCAAATTTAGTGACCTTTTTTAAACTTTAGTGGTTCCTGAAAAGGACCGCTAGTACAAAAAAAAATAAACAGACACGTATAAATTATTCAGTAAGAATAGCTTCCATTTCAAGCCACCGCATAGATTATCCGACAAAGCCAATATCGGTTTCCGTATGCCGTGTATAATGTAATTAAATTAGTGACCTTTTTGAAACTTTAGTGGTCCTGAAAAAGGACCGCTAGTACAAAAAAATAAACACAGCACGTTATATATATATCAGTAAGGAATAGCTTCCAATTTCAGCCAACCGCATAGATTATGCCGACAAAGCCAATTCGGTTCCCGTATGCCGTGTATACTGTAAGTCAACTTTTGTGACTTTTTGAAACTTTAGTGGTCCTGAAATGGACCGCTAGTAAAAAAAATAAACGCAGCATGTATAAATATATCAGTAAGAATAGCTTCCATTTCAGCCAACCTATCGTTTTTCTTTACTGTTTAATCCTCACTAATTGTTTCTCTAATTAATCCTAAAGCTTTAATTTCTTCTTCGTCCACTCCGATATTTCCCCCAAAACTTGGCAGGAAAACTCGAGTTTTCCCAAATTACCTTCCCTTGTTTAATTACCTTCCGAAGTGTTCTAATTAAACCCGGCTATTATTACAAAGGGAAATAATCCTATCATTTATTTAATTTATTTATATTAAGTCACCAAGGTAATAAAATATAGGTTGCCGTAATTTATAATTTGTCATGTGACACTGATCAATTATATAAATATTATAATATTATAATATATATATATATATATATTCGTATACATACACATCACCTTGCACACTATACACACACACATATCTTAATATATATACAATATACATATATATATATATATATATATATATATATATATTATATATATATATATATATAATATATATATATGAGCGTGTGTATGTATTACGAAATTAAAATAAGGTTTATGTTTTGCTTTAAAAAAACAAAGCACTTACAGTACAAAATCAAAACCACTTTTATTCAAATAGACTTAAAGAATAAAACAAAATACAGAGTATTATTGAACTAAAGTGAACTAAACATGGCGGACATTTTAGTTTTTATTTTACTTATTACACTACAAAGTTAATATGTCGAAATAATAAAATAAATTGAACTTTATAAAATAAAAGTTACCTTTAAGCTCTAAATTATTATAAATAGAATTGTAAAATTAATTAAATATGTTTATAAAATAAAAATTAAAATTATTTTAAAATAAAATGCTTTTTCTTGCCTGAACCATAGTTATTACATAATTTTTGCAACAACCCTGCTTGGCTAGGGGGGGGGGAGGCCCCCTGCCCCCTTCCTCTCCTGGCTACGCCTATGCTCTTTACAAATACAAAACTAGAAAGTTTTGTTTTGTAAAGAGACTTCGTAGTTCTCATTATCACTAAGTGTAACTGTTTTAATACATTTAAAGATAAAAAGAAAGTTAAGACAAAGAGATCAAAAGAAAATTGTAATCTAACACCTTTATCTTCATTTACTTATTTAAACTTAATTTAACGTGAAATATTTCTTTCTTTATTTCTTTGCTTCGTTTATATTAAAGATGTTTTTAGCTTTTGTTAAATTCGCTTTGCTTTGTTTCAAGGGATAATTATTAAGCCGACGAGTGCTTAACAAGTTAGAGGCAAAAAGTGGAAAGCTGCCAAATCTGAAACTAAGTTTTTAACCTATGGTTCTTTTATGTTTTGTTAGATTAATTGAGATAAGAAAAAATGTATTTCACAGATTTGCGGCAAAAAGCTATTACGTCACTTGGGTTATACAGTTGATTGGTTCATTTCAAATCTCAAGGTCAATGCTAAAACTAACAAATGTCCAAAACCTACTTTTAGTTATTACCAGTATTTTATTATATTGTGACTGATTTTTAAATCAGCAATGCTCACATTTGTCATATAAATAATATGACTCCTCGTAATTTATTAATTACGTATATTAATAATTAATCCTCGTAATTTTACGGGATCTAAAATAGTTTGGGCAAAGCCGTTCGGATATCAGGCAAAAAAATGAAGTTTTAATTAACTGTTGCTTTTCTTAAGTTTCGTTCAAATTATAAAATTATTGCTTAGAATATGGGTAAATAGTTATTATTTTATTAATCTGCACTATCTTTTGTAAGAAATTTAAGAGATTAATATTTACTTTTGAATTATTTTTGTTCAAATTAAGTTCGTACATATATCATCTTATAGCTGGGACGTGTGAATCCGATTTCGGGCAGTTTACGGCGTGGAGTTTACTAAAAGAGGAGCTCTATTGATGCAATTTTTATTAAAGTTAGTACATATTATTAAAAGAATAACTATTTCCTCAACTTCAATGTTATAACTTCATAAACTAAACGAAAAGTAGAGTGCAATTTTCAAGCACTTGAAAATGTATCACTGATAGTTTATTATGAACACAAAACATTTTAAAACACAAAATTACCACTAATATTTCGTTTTAATTATTTAAAATAGCATAAATATAATTATAATATTGTTACAATGTTATGATTAAAAAGTTAAAATACATCGATTATTGTTATCAAATGTGATAAGCGTGATTTCCCGCCAGAACTTAAAAACTGTGAAGCGGTTTTACAGTACATTAAAGCAGCTAGGAGTCTGCAAATAAAAGGTAAGTTAAGCAACATATGTAACCCACGAATAGTTCTAAATAAATCCGCTGTGGTGCGATACCGGTCTTGCCTTGAACAAGACGCCCAAACAACAAGAGTATACTTTAAAAATTTATTAAAATTAATTGGAACACTGCATTTTCATACATGCATCTTCCTCATACTTTGTTATTAGTTACTTACAGTGGATTCATCAAATTTAGCAATCATACGATATAATAAAGCCTGGAGTTGTAGACTTATTGCTCATAGACCAAGAGCCCAGGGGTGATTTGTTAATAAAAAAGTGTAATGGCTTGGAACCCTGGTCTCAATTTGTCGTAATACTTCCTGAAACAGGATCTGCAATTCTTTGCCGACTAGAATCAGATGGGCTGTCCCAGGCAGAACGCACTTTAGGGTCAAAGGTTCTGCCTGGGCCCCATCCGATACGGTCGCGCAGATTGCAGATCCTGTTCAGGAAGGTATTACGAAAAATGAGACCGTTCTTCCAGCCATTACACTTATTAACAAAACACCCCTGGGCTCTTGGTCTATCAAGTAGGATAAATAAACATCAACACAAGACATAAATTCGATTTTAAAAGTAATGACGAGTATATCAAAATGTAAACAAAGGCAAGCACTTTTGTTGTTAATAGGTTATACCGAAAACCATAAAATAGTTCGCCATCTTAACTATGGTGGGGGTAAAATAGCCGCAATGACCAATTCCGATCGAGCGGTTCACACTCGCGAACACACCCATAGTAATTTAACTTTAATGAATAACGATAATAATTACCTCCGGAACTAAGATTTGAACCCAGAACCAAATGGGTTTTCCATTCTTTACTTCGGCTTATGTATATATATATTATATAATATATAATATATATATATATATAATATTTATCACTATATATATATATATTATTATTCTACCCCCTGTCAGACAGGTTCGGGGTATGCGTACTTAAGAAATCTGAACTCGACGGGGTCGGTATTGGGCTAAACATAATAAGTACAGCGTCATCTTACTTTTCAGGTCCATCGATCTACCTGATAAGAAGGCGTTCTTCCAGAGAGTTACTTCGGACAAAATCTTCGTGGGTTATCGGTTGATATGACTGTCTTCAGGGATCTACTGAGACTCAAACTACCTCATCTATCTAAACACCTTGATCAGCTTCAGCATGATAGTAAAGAGTCTGGTATGCCCATTTAATACTATATATTGTTAGAACCACTTACCCTGTGTATAATCGCAATTTAGAGTACTGTCTGTTGTCACAATCAATTGACATTATTATTGATTGTCCGCATGGATTCTTTATAACCTATAGACTTTCTTCTCTGAGTTACCCATAAACTGTAGACTCTCTACTAATTTGGTTTTTAATCATGATTTACTTAACACTGTAGACTTTACACTGTTAAACTGATGTGAACTTTTTCCTTGATCTTCCAATAGACTGTGAACTGCCCCATTTTCAACTAATCCAGTCAGTTCCTACAATCTCCAACTTAACTGAGGGAATTCAAGGGGACAGACTTTATTAGTTGACAGTTTACAATTTAGTGAGGAACGTCATACAGAGACAGGTTTACATCAAGAAACAGTCCGTCTTCTGATGTTAGACTGTCTCTAAATTGTAGACTGTCAGATGTCAATCTATAAGTCTGTCCCCTGAATTCCACCTTTGAATCACAGCCTGTCCTCCTAATGTGGTCTGTTGTCTCGATCTTCCTCTCTACAGTCTACAATTTAGAGGTCCTACATCAGAAGACATCGCTCCCTCTCACAGTCTACAAATTTAGAGACAGTCTACATCAGAAGACGACTATCTGTTCTGATGTAGACTGTCTCTATGAACTTCCTCATAAATTGTAGACTGTCAACTAATAAAGTCTGTCCCCTTGAATTCCCTTTGAATTAAAGGCTATCATCTAATGTGGTCTGCTGTCTCGATCTTCCTATTCCCTATTAACTGTAGACTTTTAACTGAGATCTAATGACAATCTTCCTTGCAGGAACATCCTATGAGCCACCACTCATGGACGTGTTTACTATGCAATGGTTTCTCACCATATTTTGCAATTGCTTACCTCAACCAACGGTCCTACGAGTTTGGGACCTTCTCTTTTTAGAAGGCAATGAAGTTCTTCTCAAAACAGCACTGGCAATTTGGCAGTATTTCTCCGAGTAAGTATTTCTAAAGTCAAAATTAAAAAGGTTGTATTTACCGCCAGTTAAAGAAGCAATCGAAGATCAGCTACCGTCGATACTTCCGTTGGATATAAATATCCCTGGACGGTTTCAGCAAACGCCATCCATCAGCAGGCGGGCAACACTCGAGCTCTCAACTAATAAGTATATCAAGGATTAACTTCAGTCTCAATGAGCACGACGAGCCCTCGAAGATGTCTTCAGATCTACTCCGTCGAAGTATCGACGGTAGCTGATTCTTCGAGTATTTCTAAAGTTGTATGTCTTAAAAGTCTACCGACTGTTTAGATGGGTTCTCTTGAATGACCTCCATTAATTTGCTACACCACTGAAACTTCTTTTGTTGGTTGAAAAAATAGTATGAAATGGAATTATTCTATAATAATGAAAATAGCATGAAATAGAAAAGTATACTATTATACATAATAATAAGAATAGTATGAAATAAAATTATGTTATTATACTATAATAACAAAAAAATTATGAAATAGAATTATACTATTATACTATAATAATGAATTACTTATTCTTATTTTTATTTTGGTGTTCCTGAAAAGACCTGTTAGGCATTCTTATTTTTATTTTGGTGATCCTGAAAAGACCTGTTAGGTATATCTAATATATATTTTATATTCTTAGAACAATTATGTGCAGCCGCATTCTAAGCATTTAAAAGTGCCGATAATTTATAGCTCCATGGCAGTTTACACGAGAGAAATATTGGAGCTTGGACCCTAGATCCTAACAGTCTTATAAGAGTAAGTAACCCATTTTATCTTTTTATTATTTTATACTATTTTATGTATTTTTAATAAATACCTATTTTAATAATAACCTGCGTTGTTCTACAACTTTAGCCAACCTTTATTCTATATATATATATATATAATATATATATAATAATAATATATTATATATATATATATATATATAATATATAATATTATATATATATATATATAAATATATATAATATATAATATAAAATTAGTCTTCAAGGCCCATTTTTTATACTTTTGACCCTTAAATCTAAACGGAAGATCTAGGTGCTCAAAGGGGCCCTTACCATACCTTGATTTTGGGCCCTATGGAATAAAAAAGGCTCTAGAAAAAATATAGACATAAAATAGTTACAGTGTTAAAAAATTTATTATGGAATAAGTAAACTTGAGTTGATCTTTTAATGTTTATTTATAGCTTTTTTAATTGATTTACTTACAGTTTATTATTACTTGTTTTAGAATGATATAATATCATTTGGAATTTAGTTTGTGAAAATTCAAAATGAAATTAAATTTAAATTTAAGCTTGCATAATCATTAATACTATCTCTAGTTAAAAGTAGACCCCTCTTAGCAAATTTTTAGTTTAGAATTTAGTTTTAACGAATTTATTTTGGAATGCGTGATTCCGTGCTTAAAGTCCATCTCTTGTTTAAAGTTTCAGTTTATGTTTTATAACTTGATCAGTACTCAATTATCAAGCACTATACGTAGCTCATTTATTCTTTATTTTACAAAAGAAATTCGATAAAATCTTTAAAGATAAACACTGACTGATCTTTAAACTAGAGAAAAAATTGATGTGCACTGCCTATTTTAAACTAAACCTAAAGGCATAGGGTTTTATTAACAACACGGTTGCCAATTTTCTGTGGAAAATGCAGAAAAGAGAGTCACGTGTAATTCGCTTGATAAGTAATAACTGCTTAAGTTAAAAGCATAAAACCGGAACTTAAGCAAGAGATGAACTGTTAACAGCACGGAAACACGCACTCCAATGGAAATTCCCCCGACATGCGGACCCCTGCGCCAGAATATTTACCATTAAGTATTTTGGTGGTCCTGAAAAGACCCACTTCTTGTGCTGATTTTGGCCGTAAGTATTTTTGGTGGTCCTGAAAAGACCTTTTTGTTATTCTAATTATGGCCTGTAAGTAATTTGTTTATCATTAAATATTTTGGTGGTCCTAAAAAGACTTGTTTGTTATGCTGATTTTGGTCTGTAAGTAATTTGGTGGTCCTGAAAAGACCCTTTATGCTTTTATTGGGCTGCAAGTACTTTGATGGTCTAAAATACTTGAGAAGCATTATAGGACCTTCCCTCCGATTAAGCCCCTTGAGATGTAGGATTGGGCTTTTTTAGGCCAAACCCTTCTTGGGCCTTTTTGGCTCAGTCCGCCACTGTATATTAAGGTACGAAAGGAAGGTTAACTACATAGCGTCATGATGAAGATTTGAAAAAAGACTAATTTTAGGGGGTTCTTTAATACTTGTTAAACTCTAATGTTTTACGAGTACTATTTATGACCAATTTTGGCTGTATCCCCCCTCCCATAGGTTATATTAAAAATTGTATAAAATATAAAATTTAAAAAAAATAGTTTTATAGAGAGGAGAAATAACAAAATCATCCAATAAAAGGTTTTATTTTCTAGCGAGAAATGTTTAAAATTAATAGCTTTGACTTTTGACGTGGGTTCTGGTAGTGCAGTTATTAGTTATGATATTTTAGGGTGAATTAATAATGTGATAATATTCTGAAATAATAAGGGTGAGTATAATAAGGGTGTAGGTTGATACCTGTTGGAAAGGTTAGGGATACAAGGGGGAAGAAAATTTAGCAGCGAGAAATCGGGGGTTAAAAGGAAAAGAAATTCTGCAAAGAGTGTATAATCGGTAACGGGTCTTTCAGAACCACCAACATACTGAAGGCTAAAACTCATCACTAACGGTCTTTTCAGCGACCACCAAAATAATCGAAGGCAAAACTGCATCACAACGGGTCCTTCAGGACCACCAAAATATCTGAAGGCTAAAACTGCATCACTAACGGTCTTTCAGGACCACCAAAATATTCTGAAGCAAAACTGCATTACTAACGGGGTCTTTCAGACCACCAAAATATCTGAAGGCTAAAACTGCATTACTAACGGGTCTTTTCAGTGTCACTGAAATGCTAATAAGCTTAACACAGCATTACTAACGAGTATTTTCAGAACAACCAAAATATCTAAAGGTATATAAATAATCTAAATAATCTAAACAATATAATTAACGGGTCCAAATATCTAAAGGTTAAAACTGCATTACTAACGGGTCTTTTTAGACTACTGAAATACTAATAAGGTTAACATAGCAATACTAACGGGTCTTTTCAGGACCACCAAAATATCTATAGGCCTAAAACAACATATTAATTAAAGATAGTTGTCTATTTTTACTGAATTTCAGTAGTGAAATTGTATTAGATAAAAGGAAGAAGATACATTTGTTACGTCATAATTATTTATTTCGTGACTCTTGAGTTTAAGAAGAAAGAATATCCTTAGAACTAAACATGTCAGATAAATTGGTTAAAAATTCATAAACAACAATCCCCTTCTATCTGTTGCTTGTTTTGGTATTTCTTTATTTCTAAAAAATCCACTCATATTTCGTGTGTCTCGCTTCGAAACAACCTTCCTTGTTTTAACTATTTTGTAATATAATATAGGCAACCAAATTTAATGAAATGTTTTTATCTTCTAATTTCTATTATAAATAAATAAATAATTATTTTTAGTATTAGTCTCCATTGTTTTATGCTTTTTATTTTTTGTTTGATGTAGTTGGTAAGTTTTTACTTTCCGTCCCATTCTGTGTCCGAAACATAAAAAGAAATAAATAAATAATATCTATTATAAACATTTAAAACAGTTAAAACCATTCAGTCAAAGGTTTTATCTTTAAACTTACAAGAACAGTGCTATTCACATATAAGGTTATAAGTAAGGTCTTATTAGACTCCTTGCTTGTATTTTGGTGGTCCTTAAAAGGCCCGTTAATTGCGCTGTTTTTGGACTATAGGTATTTTGGTGATCCTGAAAAAGGCCTTTTAATTACGGTTTAGGACTATAGTATTTGGAAGTCCTAAAAAGCCTGTTAAAACCCGTAGGGTCATTTTACGTTTCCTCCTCACTCAAATCTCACTCTAACTAATTCACCTAGAGTTTGTACACATCCAATCAATTACGTAGAAGCAACACCCTTCCGTACATGAGACACATATGACTAGTCATATAGTGTGTCTAGTTCATGTCTAGCCCCAGCAACTCTGGCTAAGCTCACTGCTCTGGCTAGCGCCGACTTACTAGTTCAACTTGTGCTTGTTCACTCTAGTCTTACTAGCTCCTCTGATCATCATTAGTTCTCTAACTTGCCGCCGTCCTTCAACCAGTCCCTCAATCATATCATCACTCCTCAAGCAATCAACCAAACTCTAACTAGACTCACCGCTGCTGCTAGTCCAGTTGCCAAACCGCATTCAGCGAAACAACTAGCACTCCAGAGTCAGACGTGCACAAATCATTCCTTAAGCCCTGCCTGAAAGTCAAGCTCCGCAGTGCTAATATAGACGTCTGTCTTCGAGAACCGAGCACTATCGTTCCTAGCACTACGTGATTCGGGTCACCACCTTCACTTTCACTGGACTAATTTTCGGACATCACAAAGGCCTCAGTAATTTTCTCGACTCAATATCACAATCTTTCATATAATTTCCCTGTGTAAAATGCAAGAAACAGAGAAGTCACTTATTGCTATAAGGTAAGTAACTGCTTAAGTTATAAAGCAAAACCGGATACCTAAGCAAGAGATGAATTGTAAGCACGGAAACACGCACTTCCCAAGGAAATATCCCCCGAAAGCGGAACCCCGCGCCAAATGTTTTTACCATTATAGTAATTTGGTGGCTGAAAAGAACCGCTTCTTGTGCTGATTTCGGCCTGTAAGTAATTTGTTTACCATTAAGTATTTTGGTGGTCCTGAAAAGACCCGCTTCTATTGCTGATTTCGCCTGGTAATAATGTTGTGTTACCATTAATATTTTGGTGGTCCTGAAAAGACCCCGACTTCTTGTGCTGATTTGGCCTTAAGTAATTGTTACCATTAAGTATTGGTGGTCCTTGAAAAGACCGCTTCTATGCTGATTTCGGCCTGTAAGTAATTGGTGTCCTGAAAGATCCGTTATGCTTTTATTGGGCTGCAAGCATTTTGATAGTAAAAAAAACACCCGAATGTTATTTTTTTATTTCATTAAGTATTTCAATGATCCTTGTAGGGCCCATTAATTTCGTTGTTGGTATTTTTTTAAGTCCTACCAATACTCTTTGAAATGTTACAGGCTATAGATACTCTAAGTATACCAGAAGTTGGTGAACTAAGAGAGAAGTACGTTTACAACATAACACCCTGGACAGTAGCTACTGTTGCTAAGAAAGGCCTCAGGCTTCTGTACGATCCCTATGACTCGGATGATGACCAGCATCAAAATAACTGTAAGTTATTTATTTTAATCATTAGTTAAATTTATATTTTTATATTTAAATACTTTACCTCCAGTAGGGAGAAAAGTGTACTTTCTCTCTCTAGTAGAGGTAGAAAGGCGACACATAACTTTTGTAGACAATTTATGTATCTATTATGGAATTACTCCATAGAGCAGCTATTTAGGTACATTTATCGAAAAGGGACCCCCTCTAATCATACCTTAAATTCTACCGAAACACACTTAGGCCCTTATGTGACCTTTTATAGAGTAGGGACCCTCTCCTTCATTGGGGGGGGGTCCTTTTTCTATTGCATGCCCTCGAGTGTTCTTTATAGAATAAGCCCCCTTCTATTTATATTAAAATAATATTGTCTCCGCCCAAAACCCCAAATTTCTTCATTCAGTCCCGTTAGAGATTGACTATTTCCAGGCAATTTAAATTTAATAAATATTGTCCCCCACCCAAAACCCCTAATTACACGTTCTGTCCCGTTAGGGATTGAATATCTATAGTTTTTTAAGTCTTCATTGGGTTTTGGATGGGGTCCCTTTTCTATAATGTCGCCCATGGTTCAATTTTGTAGTACATATTTTCGACTATGGCCTACTTCCTTGAAGATGCCTCCTAAAGTGGATGTGAAACGTCAGAATCATGATCTATATTGACGCAGTCACAACCGATAGACCTTTATCTTAAGTTATTGTATTGTCTGAGTGGCAGGGTCTGACAGTGGAGGAGGTAGTGACGGTATTCGTGGCTCCAGAGGTAGCACCAGTGACATCAAAATGACGCCTTTCTCTAACCACCCAGATAGAGAGAAGATTGCTCTGGATATCAGTGTTCTTAAAAAGCAATACATGAAGTTAAGAGAGAGGCAAAGGCAGGCTCATATCATATTTTCAGGTATGATTTATATATTGTTAAATAAAGATTTATGAGTTTTTTTAGATGGAACTAGTCTTATAAGAATAAAAAAATCAATTTACCAAGCTTTCAACATATGTATATTAAGTCTTTTTTAAGGTATATAAATAAATAACAAACAATAAACTATTACGTATTATAAAACATAACCCTATCTGTTAAGTGATAGGCGCAACACTTAGAATAATACCTATATAGAAGGAGCACTACTGATAACAACGAAAGCTGGTTTACTGGTGCACTTAATACGCTGCCACCCTAAAACAATTATACAATTTCTAAAAAAGAGTTGCAATACTTCCGGTTGCTAAATTATATGTTCTATTATTAATTAATGATTGATATTCAAAATACTAATATAAATATCGGTGCATTAACAATATTTAAAGCATTTTAAATTGTAGTTTAACGTATTTATTACAATTAATTTAAAAGAGTTCTCGTCAACTAAACGTAGATTCTTGTATTCGCCACCCTTTTGTCATCTAAACCGGTTTATTAAATACTCAGCAGGTGTTTTAAATTATAATATTTGTTCTTTACGAATCTTTCTGCATTAATAGATATTTATGACACATATTTAAAATAATGTTTGGTTGTCAGTTGGCAGCATTACTTAAGTGCACCAATCAACCGGCTTTCGTGTTATCAGTGGAATTACATTGTGTTTACGGCCCTGTGCTCCTTCTATATATAGTATTATTCTAAGGCACCAGTCAACCGGCTTTCGTGTTATCAGTGGAATTACATTGTGTTTACGGTCCTGTGCTCCTTCTATATATAGTATTATTCTAAGTTTGTAGATTATGGTGTTATGTTTTCTAATATGTAATAGTACATTTTTGTTATTATTTTATAATTAAGTACCTTGAAAATAACTTAATACGTCTGTGTTTGTGTCTAAATCAAACGATATTGCCTAATACATACTTGAAAGCTTGGTAAATTGATTTTTTTAATTGTTAATTGTTAATTAGGGTAATCCTAAAAAGTACCTCCAAAGTTTATCTTACAACTTTGGTTGTTGATTAAATTGGTCTTCAGGTTTGACTATTGATTTCATATATTTCATTGCTGATCTAAATTTGCACCTGAACAGTACCGATTTGTTGCTGATCTTTTATTTTTAATAGAGTATTTGCACAATTCTTTTTAGTACATTATCTTTAAGTAAGTCATATGAAAGAACACCCTGTAAAATATTAGAATGAAAAAACTTATACTTTTGATGATACAGCAAAAAAACGAAAAATGTATAAACATGTTCTTTTGGCGGGCCTCGACTGTTTGTGTGACGCCAGACGTAAGAATACCGCCGTTTAGTAAAATATTCACTAGAGCAACACTCATAAGAGTTTATTCTATACTGTCAACAAGATGATACTGACAGCTGTAGTCATCACGTTCCATAGGCATTGTATTACCTGGAACACGGAATTGTTTTTTTTTCAGCCTTCTTTACATTATATTGAACTGTAAGCAACTGTTGACCTTATGATATTTTGAACTAAAACTCCCATCTGTACCTTAAACGACCCAACCTTCAGAACGTTCCGTTTTCACCCCACTCTCTCACCCATTCCCTTTCTCCTCTTCTTTAAATGCTTATTTTGATTATTTAAAATAAAATTAAATAATGTTTTTACAGTTAAATATATTTATTAAACACATTTAATCATTTTATGAGCAAAAATTTTTTTCTCGAAAAATGCAACTACTCTATTGCTGATGTTAGGTGATGGCAAAGAAACAAATGCTCCTTTTGATTTTGGTGGCCCTGAAAAGAACCGTTTATCGCCCTACTCAGTCTTGACTGAATCAATTTCTTCTTGTTCCAGCTGCTTGTAGCAGTGATAACCTCGGTGGTAACACATCCCCAGCCCTGAACCATTTACTTCTTGGTAAAAGTGCTCTTCTAAGCTTGAAAGGAAGACGCGTCCAAGGCACGATACCCTCTACTTATCAACATAATGCTAATAACAGTAAGTATAAACTGTAGTTAGAGTTAGATTAGATTACTCAGCTCCGTACGGAGGTATAGCGATAAAATTGGTATTAGTCCAGTATTAATATGGGGGGAGTGTCAGTAACTAATAGGCAAGTAGTTGCCACGTTGTTGGGCCCTTTTTGCCAGCTCCCTTAGATAGTGTTCTACTCCTTTTAATTTCAAGTGTAGGTAATAAATTAAATGTACATAAATTGAAACATAAATTAAAAGGCTCATCTCTAAACCATAATATATCGATATATCGTATTGATAGCAGAGGGTGCAGTATACAGAAGTTCAGTCGTTTGAATTAGAGATGATTTTAAGGGAGAAGTGATAGTAGTGTAGTAATATGGGAGGGTGGTATTAACTTCCAGGTAAGTAGGCCACGTGTGGGCCCTTTTGCCAGCTCCCTAAGTAGTGTTCTACTCCTTTTTAATTTCAAGTGAAGGTATATTTAATATTATCTAGACAGAAGAGCCGTTAATTTCTATGGTTCCTCTCATGCTTTTCAAGCAATCATACATATTTCACTGACTCTTATAGTCTAGTGAAAACTAGAACAATTCGTGCTCTCACTGTTAACCAAACCTCCATACACTTAAAACTACAAGGCAGACACACATACTATTATAATATGACTCTACTATAAGGGTCCTAAATTTTGCTATACCCAGCTCATTTAGGGTAAGGGATCTTTAATGAGTACCTGACAGCATAGGCTCGAACCACCAGCTTTACGTCCTTCTGAAGGACGTGGTACGCAGAGTTTTTATCCCTCTCTCTCCACAGTCTGTCCATCCAAAGTGGAGCCCTTTATATGATTGTGTCTGCTCAAAATTTTACACCCACACACAAGTACATACGTACAGACACATAACAATTCACCGCACTACAATTCACCTGCCAAGTACCTACTCATTGCTACCTGAAAATGTCTTCAATGTCGAAATTAAGAAACTTCTTGTTAAAAAAGCTTATTACTCTGTTAAGAAATTTCTTAAGGATCCACTGCAATGTATTTTTTTCTTTTCATTTCTTAAATTTTTTTAGACTTAGGTTTGACGTCGTTAGACATTTTTTTGATAAAATTTGTAACAACGCTAAGGATATTATTATTATTATTATTAATGCATACATCACATATGAATGAATGAATTACCATTTATTAGATCTTAAATGCAGTACAATATGATACATACATTTTGTTTTTTAGATTAAATTAGATCTAAATCAGCATAGCGCTGTGGTCAATTTTAAGTATACAAACTTAAAATACATTTTTACGCATAATTTATTTATATATTTGTTGACGAAAATATTTAGAAAAATTATATTGTAATTTTATAAGACTTTCTTTTAATTAATTATTAGTTAATTTATAGTCATACATTTCAAATTGTCTAACGTCTTTTGTATTTATTGTAAATTTATTTACATTTATATTATATTATTTATTTATTATTTTTTTTATATTTATTATTATTAATATTATATTATTAATCACTTATTAACAATTAAATATTTTTCTTTGATTATGCTATTATTTTTTTAATTTTAAATACTTGTTTTGAATAACTGTTATTATTTTATGATTTTATTAAATACTAGTTTTTATACTATACGTTTTGCTATATATATTTATTATTACTATTTATAAGTTTTAATTACTTAGAATTATATTTAATAGTTAATTTTGTTTCTTAAATTTTATAAATTATTATAAATTTAATTTATTTACATTATTTAATTATTTAGAATCATGTTAAACTTAGGGTTAGAAATGTAATTATGTATATGTATGTATACATCACATATACATACATATAAATACATACATACATACAAATTACACCATACATACTGATTGTTTTTTGCAAACTAAAAATCCAATTTTATACAAAATCAAATAAAATAAGAATTAGAAGGAAATTTTTATTCTGATAACATTTTGAATTAAATGTTTCTACTACAGAAAAAAGTGAAACATCTGGGTTCGGGAGGGGACTTAAATTTGCTCTCGGATGGGCTAAATTTAGAGGAATGTAATTCAGACCCAATAAAGGGCCGAAGAAGGAGGGGGTGACATCTCAGTTTAAAAAGATGTCATTGTGCGACAGAAAATAAGGCTTAACACGAAACAAATAAAATCTAATTAAGGGAACAGTTCGACATTATTAGATCTACATTTGAAAATTAAATATTGAGAAGAAAACTCTTTTTTTAAGGATAAAAATCATATTAAAGATAATTTGGATATTCTAAGATATCTGCCATACTCTACTGTAATAACTTAATTTATTTTTTGTGAATCTTTATCTGAAAATAACCTCATCAAGTCTTTCGGGTCAATGACGGAAATACCATTTTTTCGTCAAAAATTGCATATTAGTATAGCTTTATAATGCATGTAATATAAGGACGTATTAGGTGTATTATTTAATCATAACTATTTTTCTATACATTGCTAAGAAATGATATTGGTATCGTTGTTAAGGTAATAAAATGTAGTTTTTGAAAAAAAAATAAAAATGGCAGAAAAAACAATATGGCGGCCAACTAATTTTAGAAAAAATGCGTTTTTGAGTACAGTACAAAACCATAAAATTGATTATAGCTTCTTAAGCATCTATTTTAGGTTAGTAGTGTACATTACAAAAATGTAGAGGGTCAAAAGGTGTATAATAAAAATCATTCATTTAGTTTTGAAAATTTTTTGAAAGGGGGGATTTATAGAATTTTACTGAATTCTTTAATCGCCTATAACTCCTGAACTAAAAGGCGTATTGAAGTAAGGCCAGTAGCGTTTTTCTTCTGTTTTTATTATCTTTCAAACGATACCCATGAATCTGCCATTTTGGCATTTTTGCCAAATTTTCCTGGGCATCTATCTATCTGTCCATGGTATTTTTTGGGTAAAAAAATGTTTGGGTGCCGATCGTATTGATATTTGGCATGTATGTCAGGGACCATTAGGCAAATTGAAAGCCGCATTTATTTTTCTTTAATCGCCATTTGCCTTCGATTTATGGCGAAAAAACTGATATTTTTGGCAAAATGTGGCAACTTTGAAACGCCATAGCTCCGGCTCTATTTAACTTAGAAACCCCAAATAACCGGCTTTCGTCATATTTTTTTAGCCTTTATAAAGATACATTCATATTTATAGGGGTCATGCATCATGTTTTTTTCTGATTTTTGCCACTGCCAAAAGTTGAAATTTTATAGGTGTAAAAAAATAAACTGTCGAAATAATTGAAAATAGGAGCCTTTTCTTATGGTTATGAACCTGCTAAAGAAGAATCTGCAAGAATTAATTCGACATCTTTAACCGTTTTTGAGTTATAATAGAAATAATAATTTTTTTATCTAAAAAATCATATTTTTCTGTTTTTACCCAATATATCTCAGTATAACCTTAATAAAATAATCATATAATGGTCAAGTCTAATGCTTTATTATATGTTAAAAAGGAATCTGAAAGAATTATTTCGATATCTGTAACCGTTTTCGAGTTATATGCATAAATGTAAAAGAATAAAAAAAAATCATTAATAAAAAGGTAAAGAAAAAATGTTGAATTTACATGTTATTGAATAACACTTTTTGAATTTATATAAAATACAATGGCTGCAGCGAAGTTGCAGTCGCCAAAGGTACAGTCTCTCATTTTTAAAAAGAAGACCATTTGGCTGCAGATAAGCTGTAGTCGCCATCAGCTGCGCCAAAGTCGAATACCTGCTGCGTCATATACTCCGCCAAAGGCGCATTTCTTTTTTTTTAATTAAAATTTAGAAGTCTCAGGCCTTATTTTTTTGTCTACCTTTTTTCTCATTAAAAGAAACCCTACCGCCTCTCCCTCTCTTCTTCTTCACCATACATTTTATATTAAATATAATATATATAATATATATATTATATATAATATATATATATATATTATTATATATTATATATATTATATATATATATATATATATATATATATATATATATACAGGGTGGTCCAGCTAAGAAGGACAAGACCTTTTTCTCGGAAACTATAACAGCTAGAAGGATGCGGTTTTCGGCGTTGGATTCAATGTAATAGTGAGCAAAAAATCCGTTTTCGGGCGCGCTTCGCGCCTGTCATAGAGATGTTAATGCTAACTTTTTTAATTTTATAGTTAGTATAGGGAAGTTTTTTTTGTTCTTTAAAGAATGAAAAATAAGGAAGATTAGTGGAGATTGCATCAAATCGGACAATTTTTCACCGACTATGATGAAAAAACTTTTTTTTAAATTTAGTTCACTTCGGCGCCATTTTGGATGATGTTGCATTTAAATAAAAATTTATTATATGGACATATTTTTTTAAACTAGAAACATTGCTTTAATAAAAGAATGTCAAAAGTTTTAATTCTAACCTTAGTTTTAGGTGTTAAAATAGTCGTTAAACATAACAAAAACAAAAAAAAAATATGGTTTTTCTAAGATACCATGAAAAGTAAGATAGGGAGCTATAGTTTTTATGGTTTGTACAGTTAGCCAACATAAAAAGCAACAAAATGAGTCCAATTTTAACAAATTCGCTTCACAATTTCAAAAGTTATTACTAATAAATCTCTTAAAATTGCCAAAAATGGAAATATTTTTATAGTTTACCACCTATTGTTGATATTTAATGGAACTGCAACGTCATCATACCTTGTGATCTTTATTGCAGCTTGTATAAGGATTCCAGAACGCCCAAAAACTCTTATTTTTGGTCATTGGTTGTGGAGAAATTACGATTACGGTAATTTTCGTCAATCGTAGAATGCAGATTAGAGGTACCTTGCAAAAACCAAGTAAAATCCTTCATAAACGTTAATAAAAAATTGATTTTGATGATAACTACTTCGTTTCTAGGGGTGAAGGACCAATAAATAGCAAATCACACAACCTGACTGTAAAGTGATATTTTACTGCTGCGGAAATTTGTTTATTAACGACAATAAAACCAGCCAATTTTATTTCCGGAGCTATAAATTATCATTATTTATGCTATTTACGTTTAGTTGCACATTTTATTAAAAAGAGTCGATTTTTTGTATGAATAATTTAATTTAACTTAGTTAAAAGAAAATAAAACACAAGATTTTAATTAGCATATCACACGGCTCAATTAGGTGGCCATCAGGGTCACCAGACTTGACCCCACGCGATTTTAAATAGCATATCACACAACTGGACTGTAAAGTGATATTTCATTGCTGCGGAAATTGTCGTTAATAAACAAATTTCCGCAGCAGTAAAATATCACTTTACAGTCTAGTTGTGTGATTTGCTATTTATTGGTCCTTCACCCCTAGAAACGAAGTAGTTATCGTCAAAATCAATTTTTTATTAACGTTTATGAAGGATTTTACTTGGTTTTTGCAAGGTACCTCTAATCTGCATTCTACGATTGACGAAAATTACCGTAATCGTAATTTCTCCACAACCAATGACCAAAAATAAGAGTTTTTGGGCGTTCTGGAATCCTTATACAAGCTGCAATAAAGATCACAAGGTATGATGACGTTGCAGTTCCATTAAATATCAACAATAGGGTGGTAAACTATAAAAAATATTTCATTTTTGGCAATTTTAAGAGATTTATTAGTAATAACTTTTGAAATTGTGAAGCGAATTGTTAAAATTGGACTCATTTTGTTGCTTTTATTTTGGCTAACTGTACAACCAAAAAACTATAGCTCCCTATCTTTACTTTTCATGGTATCTTAGAAAAAACCATATTTTTTTTTTTGTTATGTTTAACGACTATTTTACACCTAAAACTAAGGTTAGAATTAAAACTTTTGACATTTCTTTATTAAAGCAATGTTTCTAGTTTAAAAAATAATGTCCATATAATAATTTTATTTAAATGCAACATCATCCAAAATGGCGCCGAAGTGAACTAAATTTAAAAAAAAGTTTTTTCATCATAGCTCGGTGAAAAATTGTCCGATTTTGATGCAATCTCCACTAATCTTCCTTATTTTTCATTCTTTAAAGAACAAAAAAAACTTCCCTATACCTAACTATAAAATTAAAAAAGTTAGCATTAACATCTCTATGACAGGCGCGAAGCGCGCCCGAAAACGGATTTTTTGCTCACTATTACATTGAATCCAACGCCGAAAACCGCATCCTTCTAGCTGTTATAGTTTCCGAGAAAAAGGTCTTGTCCTTCTTAGCTGGACCACCCTGTATATATATATATATATATATATATATATATATATATATATATATATATATATATATATATATATATAATATATATAATATATATATATATATATATATATATATATATATATATATATATATATATATATATTATATATATCGTTCATATTAAGAGTAAAACGAAACTTTTTGTTTGTAATATTTTTTTTTTCGTAGGGAAAAGTCTAACAAGTAGTAAAGTTGAGATAAGCGGAGAGACGCTGCACTGGAGAGATGCTGGTGAGGAGACTGCTGGTCGTCAAGGCAATCAAAGACAATCTAGAACTAGATATAGGAATAAAATTACCTTGAAGAACCAAGGTATGTAGTCTCTTTATTAAATAATGATTGATTATTCATGAAGTACTTATAAAAATATCGGTGCATGACAATATTACAGCATTTTAAATTGTAGTTTAACGTATTTATTAAAATTATATTAAAAGTAGTCCTCGTCAACTAAATGTAGATTCTTGTATTCCGCCACTATCTTGCCATCTAAGACCGTTTTATTATATACTCAGCAGGTGTTTTAAGTTATAATATTTGTTCTTTACGATCTTTCTTTATTAACAGATATTTATGACACATATTTAAAATAATGTTTTGTTGTCAGGTTGGCAATTACTTAAGTGCAACAGTCAACCGGCTTTCGTGTTATCAGTGGAATTACATTGTGTTTACGGTCCTGTGCTCCTTCTATATAAATACTAAATATTTATATAAATACTATATATATTATTCTACGATTATGGTATTTGTTTGTAGAAGGAACAGACGAGATGAGATCTAGATCTTCTTCTTCTTCATCAGGTTCCAGTTCGAGTTCAACCGAGCTGTGTGACGACTCGACCGATTCTTGCTGCGATGAAAGTTTACGTGAAGATAATCTTACGGAGAGCGATGTTCTTCCACCCGACCTTGAAAGGGTCAGTCAATCTGACCGAACTAACTTTGACGAAAAATGCAGTGACGTGCAACTTAATGTACGACATGAAGAGCGACTTGATGAAAGACCTGATGATCATCTTAATGAAAGACCTGACGATTTACCTGATGATCTACTTACTCCAACGACTGACTCATCGCAAACGTTAACCCTCACTGCAACTGATACAGAAGAAGAAAGGGTAATAACTGCTATGGGTTCAACCTCAACTATATGTAATGTTGAACCACAACAAGATATACAGGATATTGAAGAAGATTTAACTCCCGATAATTACTGTGGTCAAATAGAACAGGAGCTGGAATCAGGTGGTGGTGAGTGCAATAAGACTAGTATATGGTTTTTAGCGAATTCCCAATGAAAATGGTGAATTTCCAATGAAAGTGGTGAATTCCCAATGAAATTTGTGAATTCCCAATGAAATTTGTGAATTCCCAATGAAAGTTGTGAATTCCCAATGAAAGTGGTAAATTCCCAATGAAAGTTGTGAATTTCCAATAAAAGTGGTGAATAAGTGGATATATTATAAAGTATAGAGATATTATGTATTTTGATGGGGTGTACCTCCTCTTGTAGTATTTGTCTATGCGTGCAAAAACGTTTCAAGCCTCCCAATTTATTGAGAAGGGATGGTCCTCTCTTTTAATATATCTATATGTACTATACTAATATCTATACTGATAGTGATTGTCCCGTAAAGTTGATTGATAGTGATAGTGATAGCGATGAGGGAGAGGTGATAGATCAACTAGCTAGCAGGCTACGTTGTTGGGGGCCTTTTTACTAACTCCCTTAGATAGAAGATAGTGTTCTACCTTATGAGTCCTAGTGCAGACATTTTGCATCTAATCTACAGAAGAGCCATGGTTATAGCTTCTACTATACCTATAGCTATAAAAATCCCAGCACGGGTCTCTGGGATTTTTATGAGAGGGATAACAATTCTGCGTACCACGTCCTTTATAAGGGACGTAAAGCTGGTGGTCTCGAGCCTGTACGTTGTCAGGTACTCGTTAATGACCCCTTACCCTAATGAAACTGGGTATAGGCAAATTTAGGACCTCATAGTAGATTCATTATAATACTATAGTGTTGTCTGCCTTGTAGCTTAAGTGTATGGAGGTTTGGTTTAACAGTGAGAGCACGTGTTGTTCCCAGTTTTCACTAGACTATAAGAATCAGTGAAAATATGTATGATTGCTTGAAAAAGCATGAGAGGAACCATAGAAATTCACGGCTCTTCTGTCTAGATTAAATGAAATATACCTACACATGCAATTAAAAGGAGTAGAACACTATCTTAGGGAGCTGGCAAAAAGGGGCCCAACAACGTGGCCTACTTGCCTGGTAGTTACTGCCATTCCCCCGATATTACTACTACATAGCTATAGCTTGTTTCTATAGCTTTAACTAGAAACAGCATGTGCCCAACTGCTATACTAAGCTTTTCTGATCTTAAAACCATTAGGCGGAAACATGTTGTATATATTTTATATTAATTACTATTGAGGGTTCTAAATTTTGCCTAAACCCAGGTTTATTTAGGGTAAGGGATCTTTTTACAAGTACCTGACATCGCACAGGCTCGGAACCACCGACTTAACGTCCCTTTCAATGGAAAGGATTTCCATTCTTTGCATGAAAATCCTAGGGGCCCCGACTGGGATCGAACCCGGGCTGTCTGGGTAGCAGGGGCATGTGCTAACCAATAAACCACAGGGATCCCTATATCTATACTGTTATATTCTCTATTTTGTTTTCTATTCTTTGCTATTACAGTCAAGAGAAGAAATTCCGAAAGAGCTTTAATGCTAATATTAAAAGAAAACTCCGAGATTCTTCGCCGGATTCAAAGTCAATCAGCCATTAGGACACAAGGATCTATCACCGAGATAGAAGACGTTCATTCCGTATCATCACCCGTATCACCGCTGCTGTCACCCTATGGTGATTCTGAGGAACAGATAGAGAAAGATGATGTTATTAGAGAGCTGAAATTAGAGGTAAGTTATGACAAACACCTTACAAAAGTTATGACAGGCCACAGAAATTAAACTTTTTGCATTTTAAAAATCAATTATATACAGAGATCTATTTTTGAGGCAGTACCTTAAAAACACAATAATACCTTTGATTTGAACAAATAAGTTTGTTTCAAATTACATTTGACAGAGAAAGAACATAATGGTATTAATTTTAGAAGAGGTGATAGATTTTCTTCCAAGTAGGCCACGTTATTGGGTACACTTGACAAGGAAAGAACATAGTGGTATTAATTTTAAAGAGGTGATATAATATGCTTTAAGTCTTTCAGGGTTCTGGGCTCTTTTTGCTTCTTAAGCAAATGTATTTTGTGTCTAATCAAAGAAACTAAAACTATTAGAGGGAGTACAGGACCCGATTAACACAGTGATAAGGGGTCTGGAAGTGAGACAGTTTCCATAGGTGCACTAACTGTACTTACCCCTACTATAGTCTCCCTAGAGAAAGAATAGATACTCCCCTACCCTCTACAACTTCTATTGTAGCATTCATTCTACTAACGGCAGACATTTTTCAGTGATGCCACATTAAACCACTTTATTCAAAACTAACAATTAAAGAATATATGCAATAGATAATAATTAAAACTTATTTTAAATTCATTTTACTTGATTTAAAACAAAATAGTCGAAAAATAATGCAATATTTACGTGAAGTTGTAATTATTAGGAAAAATAAAAAATGACGTCACCAATGTACCGTTAGGGCACCTAGCTACCCAAGGAATGATAAGAACTGTTGTATCCTCCCTCTAATAGTTTTAGTCTCTTTGTGTCTAATCTTCTACAGAGTTTTGGCGTTATTAAGTGCCTATAGCTTTTACTAAAAACAACACGTGTCCTTCCCCTGTAGAAAGATGATTGATAAAAATTATATATTAATTGATGAAATTAGATGTTAATTATGTCACTAATATATCTGTTAATTATTGCACAAATATGTGCACAAACACTTTATTTGTAAAATTCTAAACTTACCTCCTAACTTAACTTCTAACTTAACTTAAATTCTTAACTTAAATAGTTTTTCCTCAGAGAAAATATTTATTTTATACCCTTTGATTAACTGGAGTTATTTTTACTACTGTTGTTTTATTGTCCTTTTTAGCGGAATATAATCTTTATGAATGTCTGTATTTGAGCTTTATTTTTTTTATTACTCTTTCACATTTGTTCTTCTTTTTAGGTCTATAGGAATTCAATAAGATCGTTAGATCGAGATATAGGTGAACCTGACGATATAGCTGAAATAAGACGAAAATACTCCATGAACAAGCAGTGGTCACTAGACGCTGTTTCGACGAGGAAAATATTCAATTCTGATGCTCCTGAAAAACCTAAGTCCTTCGATATGGCAAGTTCTGGAGAGAAATTGAGTCCTAGTAAACCGTTTTCACCGTTCCCAGTTAGAAGTCCAAGGAAGAAATCAGCTTTGGGTGTTCAACTTGGGCTTTATTCGCCGGATGAAGTCAACAGCTGAGGAGAAGTTCGCAATGATAAATCTAATCCCGTTGGGGAAACAAAATTTTCCACAAGTAGCTCTTTAAAAATTAACTCAATTTTAGACTCAACTTCAAATCCCGACTCTCTAAACACTTCCTCTTCTTCTTGCACACTGAAAACCATCGCAAACGAATATGTTCAAACTGAATCAACTCTTTCATCATCTGAAATGAAGTCCACTTTGAACTCTGAAGAACTTCAGTCTCAGCAAGATATGTCAGTACCACCATTGCTAACAACTTCAGGACCATCATTGCTAACAGATTCTACTTCACATCAATACTTTGAACGGAATAGAGAACCCGTTCAGAACACAGAACAACTTGAACCCAAAAAAGATCTTTGGACCTCACCATTGCCATTAAATTCAGTTTTGATAGACACCACTTCACACCTAATCTTCCAACAAACTACAGAATCATCCTCATCAAAGTCCACTGCGATGTCCATCTCAGTGACATCTACAACAAAAGTACCAACAATTTACCAATCGACACATTTAACCAACTCTACAGTTTCTATTACAACTTGTTCTCCACCCTCTTTTAAATCCCTAACATTTAGCCCTTCGAGTAGCCTAAACTCTGATCCTTCTTTCTACTATGGAACTACTTCGAATTCAACTGCTCCTTCTGATACATTTTCTATAAATCCCATTTCTACGAAATCTACATCAGCCTCTGTTCATTCTTCTGCTATATCTACTTGCTTATCTATTTCTTCTCCGTCCCTACACAATCCTTCTTCCAGTTGTGATGCTAACATTAATTCCACAAATGCACCTTCTGACACTTTCTCGAAACGTACAATTTCTTCATCGCTTACCACTTCCTCGACAGATTCTATTACCTGCTCTATGTCTTCTTCACTAAGTCCGTGCTTACCTCAAAACTCAATAACTTCTGTAGGAACCGTCAATCCTCACTCTTCCAATTCTCTGACATCCTCAACTTGCACTTTCTCTTCATCTTCCTCATCAGAGCCTTCAACCTCATATACTCACTCTTCATCAAACCAAACTCAAGTCCCAGTATCGTTGTCAAGTAATTCCATCACTTGTCCTTCAATTGATAATCCTTAAACTTTATTTAAAGAAATCGACTATTTTACACCTGACATTCCTTCTTCTCTCATCTACCTCGACAATGATCTTCCTATTAGTCGACCATTGTTCAAATCAGACACCGAAACCAAAACAACTCTACCTTCACCTCCAATAATTAATCTTGCATCAAGTTCCATACTATCTTTAACTTTATCTACCATATCACCTGTCTCAGTGACTCCATTATTAACACAACACTCCATTACATCTAATGATTGTCCTTCTTCAATATCACCTTCACCAGACTCGACGCTTCCACCTACTCCTCCAAATTCTGATTCTAGCAACTCCCTACTGACCTCTAATTTCCCTCCTTATCGAATCCCTCCACAACAATGAATTTAAAATTGTTAAATAAAATTAAACATTCCTAATTTGTAAATAATTTTAATTTTTTGATAAAAAATGGATATAAGATATTGTTGATTTAAAAAAAAATAAATATAGGCGTTGGAAATTAAAAAAAAAAATTGTCAGAACTAAAAATGTGAGCCCTCCGGGTGTAGTTCTTACTCTTTTGTGCAATTTGCACTAAGTAGTGGCTAAATTAAAGACGGTTAATCTATAGCTCTTAACAAAGGAACATATATAAAAGGGAAGGAACGCATTATGCCTTACAAAGTAACAAACTGTCGCCAACCCATACCCCTACTCCCTCTGGCACTTATATCACTACAAAATCCTTAACTGTACGCATATAATGTTTTCACTTTGTTTAAGATTTTAAGTTATGAATCAAAAACAAATAAATGACTAAGATTAATGTATTTTGGCATTAAGGGAGTTATAAACCAAGAGCCCAGGGGTGTTTTGTTAATAAAAAGTGTAATGGCTGGAACCGGTCTCAATTTTTCGGTTCTTCAAAACTTTTATACTCAGTGAAGTACAACGTTGTCCTTCCCCTTTTTTCCAGTGAACCCGTGGCGACCTTGTACTATTTTGGATTTATGCTCCTCTGTGCTCTTATCTAAGAGCACAGGGCGTTTATCTAAGAGCTTAAAATGTTTGATTTTTTTGTAAATTTGTGAATGACCGAAATGTTTTGTGTATTACTCATTCTATTGGCAAAACTGAAAGAGCTATCTTTAACATTATGTTTGATCTTAAATTTATGCAGAATAAAGTTAGTTCCAAATAATAAATCTAGTATCTAAGTATTAGATTTGAACATTTTAATAAATTTTATATTTTGTACTTATGAAGTGCGAGGACAAAACCTGCATGGCTAGTCTGTCAGAAGGTATTGGAGGACAAGCCCGCTTTCAATTAATTACATTGTTCCTTATTGTGCAGTTTTCGACTTTTATTTACACAAGGTATATGAATAAACAATTACCTCCTTTCACTGTCGGTCCCATTTTCATTAACTTAAGGGTTGTCTTTTTGAGTATTAAGGGTTAGGTTACTTTTTGAATGTAACGTATAAAAATTAGAAAACTACACATAAGGAATATGAAATTTAAAAGCGGGGTTGTCCTCCAATACCCTCTGACAGTGCAGCCATGAAGGACATGTCCTCGCACTTTATAACGTTATAATAAAGCCCTCCAAAAATTGGGCTAAATACTAGTAATTAAGGTTTTAATCAGTGGTTTCCCTCTCTTACTTGCCAATACTACTACTTAATATGGAAACTTAATAATAGTCGGCTGGGCAAAGGTAACCTGTAGCCTACTTTATGGGGAGGTTTTCGATTTACTGTCTCAAATCATTTTCTTAACATCCTTTGAAGATTTAGGTCTTACGGTGGTGACCGCGCCAATGTAAATGAAAAATCTGACGTTTCACTACCACTGTGGTAGGCATCTTCAGGGATGTAGGACATCATGGATAAAAAAATGCTCTAAAAACTGAAATGAAGATGGAGACGAGAGTAGCCCTATTTATACCTGTCTCTGACCTTGTCTTCGAGGACGAAAATTATAGCTTTGAGAAGGGATAGTAAGGTCCAGTATTGAGTCGAAGGGGACGTAACCCACTTAAATGTCGCGAAGGGGTGTCCTATCTAGTTGATGACCTGGCTAATGAATTTTCCGTTGGATGTTGGATGACGTAATTGGTGGCTGGGTGCTGCGTGACATAGTTGAAGATTGAGATTGGCTAATGGAATTTGAAACACGTAGTGAAGAGATAAGTGGTGTTCAAGTGTTGGAGATCTTCAATCTCGTGTCCCTGTTGATGTTATTCCTGTGCTTAGGAATCTCTATAGCTTCTCTGACGAGCCTGTCTCAATATCCAGAAACATTTGCAAGTTCCTCAGTTTTCTCAAAATCAATAAGATGACCCTAAGATTATTAATAGGGCCACCCTCGTCTCCATCTTCAGTTCAGTTTTGAAGAGCATTGTTTTTTATCCATGATGTCCTACATCCCTAAAGATTCCTCCCACAGTGGAAGCGAAACGTCGAATTCTTCATCTTAATTGACGCAGTCACCACCGGAAAACCTAAATCTTCATAACAATAACCGCGCAAACCTAAGCAGTTTATTATCCTATCCTTTACTATGGAAAATGATATTGAAGAGTTTATTTCTTTTGAAATGAGTATAAGGACTTACAATTTAACTAAAATACATAAAATGTTGTCTTAAATATTGAACAAATTTAAATGAATCAACTTTTTGTCAAACACCCCATATAGTTAAGGCATTGTTTGGAAAATGAAGGCCTTATCACAGCCCTTATCACCAGTGCTGCCAACTACAAGAATTTATTCCAGCTGTCTCCTGACTTCAATCTAAGTCAAAAACATGTATCTTACTTCCCTGAATAATTGTATTCAATTCTTTTTCAGTGTTATTGTATTGTATTATCTAATTTTTAAGTTCCACTGGATGCCTTGATGATAAATTGTAATTAACTATATATAAATAATTATAAATTATACATATGGGAAAACTGGACTTGCTTACTCACCCCTATCGATTATGATTCATTTAAGAGCAAAGAGACTAATACTTTGAAGGAGGATACAACAGCTCTTATTCATCCTGGGTAGCTTGGTACTCAACGAGACTTCAATACTTAGAGGGAGGTACAATCAGCTCTTATCATTCCCTGGGGTAGCTTGTGAGCTACTTAGAGGAGTACAACAGCTCTGATCATTCCTGGTAGCTGGTACTCAAAGGACTAATACTTTAGGGGAGGATACAACGCTCTTATCATTCCCTGGGTGCTTATACTTAACAAAGGAGTGCCCTGGGTAGCTTGGTAGTCAAAGAGGAGACTAATACTTTAGAGGAGGATACAACAGTTTATCATTCCCTGGGTAGCTTGGTACTCAAGAGAACTAATATTAGAGGGGGGATGACAAAAAGCTCTTTCATTCCCTGGGTTGCTTGGTATCAAAGAGGACTTGAATACTATGGGTAGGACACAACAGCTCTTATTTCCCTGGGTTAGTCTTGGCATCAAAAGGACTATACTTTAAGGAGGATACAAACACTCTTATCTTTCCCTGGTGTTGTACTCAAAGAACTAATACTAGAGGAGGAGTGACAACAGCTCGTTACATTCCCTGGTAGTTGGGCACTCAAAAGACTATACTTGAAGAGGAGTAAACAGCTTCTTATTCATTTCGCTGGGTAGCTTGGTACTCAAACGAAGTACTAATTACTTAGAGGGATACACAGCTCTTATCATTCTGGGTAGCTTGGTACTCAAAGACTAACTCGAGGCAGGATACAATGCTCGTATCATTCCCTTGGGTAGCTTGGTCTCAAAGGAGGGACTAAACTTAAGGGGTAACAGTAAATAGATTAACTTTATTGCAAGGAACTTACTTAGATTGAGTAAACTTATTCCTATGTTATTAACACAAGAATAAGGATGGTATTCAAGAACATTGCTTGAGTAAGAGCTATTCTTATGCTAATAACTATGTTTATTGGAAAAAACAAATATCATTGCAAAAATGTACTAAGTTAAGTAGTTACATTAAGCCACGAAAAAAAGTTTAATTAGCGCTCGTTTTAAGTAATTTAAACAAACCTAGTATTTAAAGATTCGGACTTAACCACTATGGGGTGGCAAAATGTATTTTTTACACAAATATTATTCATTTTAAACTAAACTGTTCAAAAAATGCAATAAAACAAAAATTTTGAATACAGTAAATAGTTTGTTTACATTTACTAAGGTAAACAAAATGGCCGCGGCCATAGGAAAATTTGAGCCTACTCCCTGGTAGCAAATGTGAATACATGCCAGTCTGACAGAAATCGCGTTGTTTCCCTACTTGGTTTATATATTAATTTACGTTAGTATTGTCTGACATATTAAGTTATAAGACACGAAAGAAGAAGAAGAAAAGTTAGGAACAGTTAGGAAATAAAAGTTAGTTTTATTATTATCTACATTTTCATATTTAACTTTATCTGTTTAAATATAATTACTATTATCATTAAAAAATTGTCTTTGTAACTTTAAATTCACTTGAAGAGGTCCAAAAATATAACTATTAAAGCTAGTTAAAAAACCGTTAATATTGTCTGACATATTAATTTATAAGACATAAAAGTGAAAGAAGAAGAAGAAGAAAAACAAACAGCTCTGCGACCGGCGTTTTAATCATTTGTTTAATAATTAATTTTAAATATAATATTAATAAGTTAGTTATTTAAATTGTATTTCTACGAAATTATAAAAGCATATGCTTATAAGCATAAATAGAGATGTTTCTTAATGATTTTTACGTGTTAAAATGTGATATAAGCAAATGTCTTGAGTTTAGAGTTATACGTTAGTCAATTAAATATATTTGACATATTTTGTTTTATTAATAGTGGGAGCTGAGTGTCTGACAATGTCTCAGGATATATTTGAAGAGGTGAGTTCCTTTATGTGATTATTTTTCTTGTCACCGGGGATCCTTTCCGACAATTTTTTACGTTTACACGGTCTATTAATTATTATCAAGTACACTATTTAAATATGCTGTTGCAAGCATGCGTAGGGGATTCAGTTGGATTAAAGTGATGTAGAAATTCACACAGTGGGGGGGGGGGGAGGCACAGTTACTATGTTCACAAAGCGTATGTAACAGGCGATCGTATTGGATACGTAGCAATACATCTACTACTTCACGGTTCTTACAGTGTCAGTGATCCAACTCCCTGGTTTGAGGTGGTCCTAAAAAACAGGGGCTTGTTGCATCAACTACCACAGCAAGCGCTACAGTCTATTGTTTAGTTTAAAAATCTTGACAGGTCAGTTTAGACACCACCTTAGAATAATACTATATATAGATGGAGCACAGGACCGTAAACACAATGTAATTCCACTGATAACACGAAAGCCGGTTGTCTGGTGCAACTAAGTAATGCTGCCAACCTGACAACAACATATTTTTTGCTTTATGTTGCCATCCCCTTACATAGTCGGTGTCAGCCCGCCATTATTTAAATTTTTTATTAGTTCCCTGTCGTATTTAAATATTTTGGACTCCCCCACTATTATAAAATTTAAATATTGTATGATAGCAATACAGTAACAATGCAAGTATCCAGTTCTGACGTCATACAATAGTCACATGTACTATTTTTTGAACACAATGATACACATTATTATTTATTTCGTAAACTAAATAAGTTTGTTTCATTTACATACTTGGGTAAACACGGATCTATTGGACATCAAATTTTTGTTAGTAAAAAACAAACGAGTTGATTATCAAATTCTCATAATATAATTAAATAGTTTTACATGGATTCTAAAGGCTTATAATAATTATTATGACTTCATAAATGCCATCTCGATAATGCATAATTAAAATTTTTCCCTGTTATAATCGTCAAATACATTTTCTATACCTAAAAATATTATAATTACCCCCATTTTTATAACATTTAGAATTAAAGTAATGAAGCATTAATAAATAATTTAATTAAATACTTCAACAACACGGAAATATTGCCAACTTTGTTAAAAAACATTTTATTTTGTTAAGTTGGCAGCATTACTTAGTTGCACAAGTCAACCGGCTTTTCGTGTTATCAAAGTAGTGGCTCCCTTCTATATAAAGTATTATTCTAAAAGACAACCACTGATTCTTAAGAAAAAAAAATCCCTGCAAGAAGGGAGTGGAAAAAACTATGTAAACAAATAGGTTATTTTATTACCCATATTTTCTTGGTGATTGTTTCTTTACATTTATTTTGTGTAGTTTTATTTTAAAATATCATTTTTAAGGTTAATTTGAAAGTACAAACCTTAAACAAGAAGAAAAAAGAAGAACCTTAAACAAAGCGAGAACAATTGCCGGGAGAAGGTTTTTTCCCTATAGCGGTTATTGTGGTAGGGATTTTTTTTCTCTTTTTAAGTAAGAGGTTGGCAACGGCTTCTCTGATTGGTCAATCCCCAAAATACTTATGACGTTGGGGATATTTAAACTAAACGATAGACTGTATTTGTCTCTTTTTTCCTCTCCATCCCATTTCTACTACTTCTTGTTAAACTCTGTTGTAGACGGGACTGCCACAGATGCTTCCTCAGAACATCCTTGTCATTCATCCCGGTTCACTTAACGTTCGTATTGGAAGAGCGTCTGACTTAAATCCTCATTGTGAGTTTCACGCAATTGCTGTTCGGAGGTATAACGGTGGACACGTATACAGGGATAATATCTTACCTTCCGTAGTCGCTCAGGTAATTATGCTACACAATACATGTTTGCATAAATTCTTGTTTTGCTGTAAATTATAATAATAATAATAATCTATATTTTGTTTTAAGAAATTACATTTCTTTCTACAAATGGTGTTCTTAGAATTTATATAATAATAATATTAACACAGAAAAATACATAGAAAAACTATGATTAATAGCTCTAAACTTGTAAATAAGAAAATTAATTGAATATTCTCAAAATTTTAATATAAAAACAAAACAGCAAAATTAAGAAAAAACTTGATTTAAATTTGAAAAGAAAAAATAGAATAAAATAAATAAAACTTTGTAAGTTTCAAACGAAACTTAATTTCTTGAGGAGAGCATTCTATTTAATGTTAAATATATTAGATTAAATTTAAATTTAGAGTTAATATTTAATAAATTAAAGATTTGCTCTCCTGGGAAAAAGGATACTAAAAGGGCACGGTGTGGATTGTAGTAAGGACAGTGATTTATGAAATGAGTCAGGGTATCAGAATTATTAGGACAGTGAGGACAGGTATTGCAAGGATTAAATATATAGGCATGTTTATTGTGGTAAATTTTTATGTATGATTAGTAGAAATAATTAGACAGTCTTATTTGGGATACTAATCTAGCTTTGGAAATGGGAGCTTTCATTTCAAGATAATTCTCACAGATAGAGGAAAGAGAAGATATATATGTCTATATAACGGTGAATATGTGCTATTTTATATCGCTTTAAATGGTTATTGAACTTGTGGAGGAGAAACTTGTAGGAACTGGAGAAGTTTGAATGGACCAAAGTCAAGTCTTCAAGAGAGCCTATAACTTGCAGCTGCTGCTTGTATTGTGATACCCAGTTATATTGAGGCATATTATGGCGCTTGGAGTCTAGTTCTATTAGGCTCTGAAGACAGGCTCTAGGTAGACGAGTCGAGGCCATATTGGATATTCTGAGCCACATTGACGTCATTTGTTTGAAAATGGTTGAGGATATCGGCAGAATACCACACTCTAGTCTCAGCAGGTAATGAGGAGTGCTCCTTGACAACTGGAGTATAGATTTAAAATAGGATGACTGGATGGATGGATTCCAAATCATTTGATGTACCTGGGGCCCCAGACTTCTGCAGCATAGAGAAGAGTCGGTTTAATAGTAGAGTGTAGAAGTTTCACCTTAGTTTCCCAACTATCTGATTTAGACTTTGACAGAATGGCTCGAACTCTTCCCAGGGCGATTTTAGCTTTTGAGCTAAAGTATTGTGAAGTTTTATAAAAACTTGCAAGAAGATGTAAATAAAACTCCCAAGTAGTTTATATTCTTTGACGTATTCTACATTCTTTCTTTTAAATTTAAGAGGTCTAAGAATTCTTGGCCTTGTTTGAGCGACTGAATACAACTGCCTTGGTTTTTCTCAACATTAACTGTTAAGTGATTCAAACGGCAATACTCCTCAAGGGTATTTAAGAGATCCTGGGCCTCAGTCCAACTGTGGGCTAGAAATGCGATATCGTCTGCGTAAAGTAGGAGTATAATGTGAATCAATTGAGTTATTTTTTAGCTCCTCTAAAACCTTAGATTTTAAAAAAGTCTACAAAATGCATAAGAAAAAAATAAAAATGAAGAAAGTGGCTCGCCCTGTAATAGCCCTTCTGTTATATCAACTGGATTTGACCTATTTCCATTCACTTCCGCCCTTGCTTTTGCCTTGGAGTAGAGATCAAATAATATTCTTATACATTTAGTACTTAAACCTAGTTGAAACAGCTTTTTCCATAGAATTTCATGAGGGACAGAGTCAAACGCTCTTTTAAAATCAACAAATATAACTATAATATAGGGGTGACCATTAATAAGTTGAGTGCTGATTACTGAATATAAAGAAAAAATATGGTCAACGCATCCTCTGCCTTCCCTAAAACCAGCCTGTTCCTCAGGAATGATGTCGTTACTTTCTGCCCAGGTAGATAATCTCTTGGAAAGCATACTGGTGAAGATTTTACTCACAGCATTAGTAAGAGCAATTCCTCTGTAATTTAAAAAATCTGTTTGATCGTCTTTTTTATGTATGAATTTAAAAATGGTTTCACTCCAGGCCTCAGGTACCTCCTCTGACTCTAAAACTTTATTGTACATATTGATCATAAACTGGGTCCAATTTGATGGAAGATTTTTAAAAAACTCATACGGAAGTCCGTCTGGGCCTGAAGCTTTGCCATTCTTACATTTACTGAAAACATTGTGCAGCTCGTCTAATGTAAATTCTTTGTCAAGAAAAGGATGAGGTGGAGAAGGAT
>JACMZG010000009.1:676802-696419 GCA_018340805.1 Microvelia longipes
AAATCATTCAGAAAATATTTATTCTAATGTTTATTTTAATAAAAAATAACAAAAATTTAATACGCCCGGGGGCTCGAACCACCAACCTTTCGGTTAACAGCCGACGGCGCTAACCAATTGGCGCCACGGGAGGCTCTAATTTTTTTAATTTTTTTCAAAATTCATTAAATATATATTTGAATAAATTCTAAACTTCATTATGAAAATCATTTAGAAAAGACAATTACAATCATCATAACGTTATTCCATATCTCAATTCACAGGAATGTACTTGAAATTTTTTGCGCTTATAATCAATAGAAAATTCCTACAAAACGACTTGTTTTCTGGAATTATATTTAAGCAGAAAACTTGAATTATCATATAATTTTTTTCAACTACAAAGCGTAGAATTCAATCCATTTCAGAAAATATTTAAATTCAATGTTATTTTAATAAAAAATAACAAAATTTTATACGCCCCGGTGGCTCGAATCCACCACCCTTTCGGTTTAACAGCCGAACGCGCTAACCAATTGCGCGCCACGGAGGCTTCTATTTTTTTTATTTTTTCAAATTCATTAAATATAATAATTTCAAATAAAATTTCTAAACTTGATTATGAAAATCATTAGAAAATGACAATTACAATTCAATCATAAATGTATTCATATCTCATTAAAAGAATGTTTTGAAAATTTTTTGCGCTTATAATCAATAGAAAATTCCTACAAAACGACTTGTTTTCTGGATTATATTTTAAGAGAAAACTTGATTATATATAAATTTTTTTAACTACATAAGCATATTGAAATTTCAATCATTTCAGAAAAATTTAATTCATGTTATTTTAATAAAAATAACAAAATTTATACGCCCGGGTGGGCTCGAACACCAACCCTTTCGTAACAGCCGAACGCGCTAACCAATTGGCGCCACGGAGGCTTCTATTTTTTTATATTTTTTTTCAAATTCATTAAATATATTATTGAAATAAAATTTCTAACTTGATTATGAAAATCATTTAGAAAATGACAAATTACAATTCAATCATAAACGTTATTCATATCTTCAATTAAAGAATGTTACTTGAAATTTTTTGGCGCTTATAATCAATAGAAATTCCTCAAAACGGACTGTTTTCTGGATTATATTTAAGAGAAAACTTGATATATATAATTTTTTTCAACCACATAAGCGTATTGAAATTTCAAAATCATTTCAGAAAATATTATTCAATGTTATTAATAAAAAATAACCAAATTTATACGCCCCCGGGTGGGCTCGAAACAACCAACCTTTCGGTTTAACAGCCGAACGCGCTAACCAATCGCGCACGAGGCTTCTATTTTTTTAATTTTTTTAAAATTCATTAAAATAATTTATTTGAACCTAAAATTTCCTAAACTTCATTATGAAAATCATTTAGAAAAAGAACAAAATTACCAATTCAATTCATAAACGTTATTCATATCCAATTAAAAGATGTTACTTGAAATTTTTTGCGCTTATAATAATAGAAAATCTCCCTACAAAACGACTTGTTTCTCTGGATATATTTAGAGAAAACTTGATTATATATAAAATTTTTCAACTACATAAGCGTATGAAAATTTCAATCATTTCAGAAAATATTATCAATGTATTTAAAAAAAATAACAAAATTTATACGCCCCCCGGGTGGCCTCGAACCACCAACTTTCGGTTAACAGCCGAACGCGCTAACCAATTGCGCCACGGAGGCTTCTATTTTTTATATTTTTCAATAAATTCATTAAATATATTATTTGAAATAAAATTTCTAAACTTCAATTATGAAAAATCATTTAGAAAATGACAAATACAATTCAATCCATAAAGTATCATATCTCAATTAAAAGAATGGTACTTTGAAATTTTTTGCGCTTAAATCAATAGAAATCCTACAAAACCGACTTGTTTTCTGGATTATACTTAAGAAAGAAAACTTGATTATATATAAATTTTTTTCAACTACTACAGCGTATGAAAATTTTTTTTTAAATCATTTCAGAAAAATATTTTATTAATGTTAATTTTAATTAAAATAACAAAATTATACGCCCCCGGGTGGGGCTCGAACCAACCACCTTTCGGTTAACAGCCGAACGCGCTAACCAACTTGGCGCCACGGAAGGCTTCTATTTTTATATTTTTCAAAATCATTAAATATATTATTTGAAATAAAATTTCTAAAAATCTTCATTATGAAAATCATTTAAGAAAATGACAAATTAACAATTCAAATCATAAACGTTATTTCATATCTCAATTAAGAATGTTACTTGAAATTTTTTGCGCTTATAATCAATAGAAAATTCCTAACAAAACGACTGTTTTCTGGATTATATTTATAAGATATACTGTATTATTTTATATAAATTTTTTTCAACTACAAAGCGTATTGAAATTTCAAATCAATTTCAAGAAAATATTTATTCAAATGTATTTAATAAAAAATAACAAAATTATACGCCCCCGGGTGGGCCCGAACCACCAAACCGTTTCGGTTAACAGCCGGAACCGCCTAACCAATTGCGCCACGGAGGCTTCTATTTTTCATATTTTTTCAAAATCATAAAAATTATTGGAATAATTCTAAACTTCATTATGAAAATCATTTTAGAAATGAACAAAATTACAATTCAATCATAAACGTTATTCATATCTCAATTAAAGAAATGTTACTTGAAATTTTTTGCGCTATATCAATAGAAAATCCTACAAAACGACCTTGTTTTCTGGATTAATATTAAGAGAAAACTTGATTAAATATATTTTTTTCAACTAACATAACGTATTGAAATTTCAAATCATTTCAAAAATATTTATTTCAATGTTATTTAATAAAAAATAACAAAATTTATACGGGCCCCGGGTGGGCTCGAAACCAACCTTCCGTTAACAGCCGAACGCGCCTAACCAATTGCGCACGGAGGCTCTATTTTTTTATATTTTTCAAAAATTCATTAAAATATTTATTTGGAAATAAAATTTCTTTCTAAACTTTCATTAAAAATCATAGAAAATGAACAAATACAATTCAATCAAAACGTTATTACCATATCTCAATTAAAGAATGTTCTTGAATTTTTGCGCTTATAAATCAATAGAAAATTCCTACAAAACGAACTTGTTTTCTGATTATATTTAAGAGAAAACGATTATACATATAAATTTTTTTCAACTACATAAGCGTATGAAATTTCAAATCATTTCAGAAAATATTATTCAATGTTATTTTAATAAAAAATAACAAAAATTTATACCCCCCGGGTGGGCTCGAACCACCAACACTTTCGGTTAACAGCCGAACGCGCTAACCAATTGCGCACGGAGGCTTCTATTTTTTATATTTTTTCCAAATTCATTAAATATATATTTGAAATACATTTCTAAACTTCATTATGAAAAATCATTTAAAAGACAAAATTACATTCAATCATAAACGTATCAATCTCAATTAAAGAATGTTACTCTTGAAAATTTTTTTGCGCTTATAATCAATAGAATTCTACAAAACGACTTGTTTTCGTAATTAATATTTAAAGAGAAAACTTGATTATATAAAATTTTTCACTACATAAGCGTATTGAAATTTCAAATCATTTCAGAAAATAATTTATTCAATGTTTATTTTAATAAAAATCACAAAATATACGCCCCCGGGTGGGCTCGAACCACCCAAGCCTTTCGTTAACAGCCGAACGCGCTAACCAATTGGCGGCCACGGAGCTGCACGGAGAACCAGGGTAAAGTGGTTCAGGCCACAACGGGCGGGAGATCGGAAGAAAATTTAGGCAAATCATTCAACCTACCGCCCACGTCGGCATGATACTGTGCGAGAATGTAGGCCAGTTACAGCGAGCCGCGCTGGCCCCAGGACGCGAGACTTTGATCTGTAGGGCTCTAAGTTGGCGTACGACGCTCGCGTGGTAGCGGAGCAGCATTTCACCAAAGACGATGCCTGAGCAAACAGAGCTGGTCTTGTATGCGTAGGATGCGTCTTCCAGATGTGAGACCGGAACGAGGAGGCCACTCACGGACGCGATTTGCAGGGCGCGGCAACCCCACACTTTGTGCGCACCGCACTGGCCCCGCTACTCACGTCGCCGTCTGACTCGACCATAGTCCTAGAATTAAATTCCCTTCAAAATGATGTATCGTACTTTTTCTCTCATTTTCTTTTACTTTTTCTTTTTTTCTCGCTAGGGGTCTTTAGGCAAAACTATGCATTTAAGAGGCCAGTAATTTTAGATGATGTAAGGTAGTTTTTAATTTAAGAACTATGGTAACGGTTTCAAGATAACATTTCTCCAAAATTTTTAAAAATTTGAATTTAAATTTTGAAAGTTTTTCGCGCCAAAATATTTTTAAATTTTTATAGTGGAAGTAATTGCGCCTCATTATTGCGCATCTTTTGACACCTTTACTATTCTTGTATCTTTATTATTGTGTTCACAAGGGTCAAAAAAGGTTTAAAAACAGTAAGGTGGTGTGCCAAATTCATACTTAAAATGATAGAAACCATGCATTTTAGACCCAAGTACTTTTGGCAATGTATACATTGATGATGCTATGAGAATTTACAAAATTTATGAAGCTGAAGTTGAAAATAAAACAGAAGATTTAAAAAGACAATTTATTGAATTGTTTATTAAATTGAAAGGCTGTGTGTGTGTCAGTTTTAAATTTTTCAAAGTAAAATGCCGCCACACAACAATCAAAGTCAAAAATCTGACTCGACCATAGTTCTTAGAATTAAATTCCCTTCAAAATGATGTATTCACTTTTTCTCTATCTTTCTTTTTACTTTTTCTTTTTTTCTCGCCTAGGGGTCTTTAGGCAAAACTATGCATTTTAAGAGGCCAGTAATTTAGATGATGTAGGTAGTTTTTAATTTTAAGAACTATGGTAACGGTTTCAAGATAACATTTCTCCAAAATTTTTAAAATTTGAATTTAAATTTTGAAAGTTTTTTCGCGCCAAAATATTTTTAAAATTTTTATAGTGGAAGTAATTGCGCCTCATTATTGCGCATCTTTTGACACCTTTACTATTCTTGTATCTTTATTATTGTGTTCACAAGGGTCAAAAAAGGTTTAAAAACAGTAAGGTGGTGTGCCAAATTCATACTTAAAATGATAGAAACCATGCATTTTTAGACCCAAGTACTTTTGGCAATGTATACATTGATGATGCTATGAGAATTTACAAAATTTATGAAGCTGAAGTTGAAAATAAAACAGAAGATTTAAAAAGACAATTTATTGAATTGTTTATTAAATTGAAAGGCTGTGTGTGTGTCAGTTTTAAATTTTCAAAGTAAAATGCCGCCAACACAACAATCAAAGTCAAAAATCTGACTCGACCATAGTTCTTAGAATTAAATTCCCTTCAAAATGATGTATTCACTTTTCTCTATCTTTCTTTTTACTTTTTCTTTTTTTCGCCTAGGGGTCTTTAGGCAAAACTATGCATTTTAAGAGGCCAGTAATTTAGATGATGTATAGGTAGTTTTTAATTTTAAGAACTATGGTAACGGTTTCAAGATAACATTCTCCAAAATTTTTAAAATTTGAATTTAAATTTGAAAGTTTTTCGCGCCAAAATTTTTAAAATTTTTATAGTGGAAGTAATTGCGCCTCATTATTGCGCATCTTTTGACACCTTTACTATTCTTGTATCTTTATTATTGTGTTCACAAGGGTCAAAAAAGGTTTAAAAACAGTAAGGTGGTGTGCCAAATTCATACTTAAAATGATAGAAACCATGCATTTTTAGACCCAAGTACTTTTGGCAATGTATACATTGATGATGCTATGAGAATTTACAAAATTTATGAAGCTGAAGTTGAAAATAAAACAGAAGATTTAAAAAGACAATTTATTGAATTGTTTATTAAATTGAAAGGCTGTGTGTGTGTCAGTTTTAAATTTTCAAAGTAAAATGCCCGCCAACACAACAATCAAAGTCAAAAATCTGACTCGACCATAGTTCTTAGAATTAAATTCCCTTCAAAATGATGTATTCACTTTTTCTCTATCTTTCTTTTTACTTTTTCTTTTTTTCTCGCCTAGGGGTCTTTAGGCAAAACTATGCATTTTAAGAGGCCAGTAATTAGATGATGTATAGGTAGTTTTTAATTTAAGAACTATGGTAACGGTTTCAAGATAACATTTCTCCAAAATTTTTAAAATTTGAATTTAAATTTTGAAAGTTTTTCGCGCCAAAATATTTTTAAATTTTTATAGTGGAAGTAATTGCGCCTCATTATTGCGCATCTTTTGACACCTTTACTATTCTTGTATCTTTATTATTGTGTTCACAAGGGTCAAAAAGGTTTAAAACAGTAAGGTGGTGTGCCAAATTCATACTTAAAATGATAGAAACCATGCATTTTTAGCCCAAGTACTTTTGGCAATGTATACATTGATGATGCTATGAGAATTTACAAAATTTATGAAGCTGAAGTTGAAAATAAAACAGAAGATTTAAAAAGACAATTTATTGAATTGTTTATTAAATTGAAAGGCTGTGTGTGTGTCAGTTTTTAAATTTTCAAAGTAAAATGCCGCCAACACAACAATCAAAGTCAAAAATCTGACTCGACCATAGTTCTTAGAATTAAATTCCCTTCAAAATGATGTATTCACTTTTTCTCTATCTTTCTTTTTACTTTTTCTTTTTTTCTCGCCTAGGGGTCTTTAGGCAAAACTATGCATTTTAAGAGGCCAGTAATTTAGATGATGTATAGGTAGTTTTTAATTTTAAGAACTATGGTAACGGTTTCAAGATAACATTTCTCCAAAATTTTTAAAATTTGAATTTAAATTTTGAAAGTTTTTCGCGCCAAAATATTTTTAAATTTTTATAGTGGAAGTAATTGCGCCTCATTATTGCGCATCTTTTGACACCTTTACTATTCTTGTATCTTTATTATTGTGTTCACAAGGGTCAAAAAAGGTTAAAAACAGTAAGGTGGTGTGCCAAATTCATACTTAAAATGATAGAAACCATGCATTTTAGACCCAAGTACTTTTGGCAATGTATACATTGATGATGCTATGAGAATTTACAAAAATTTATGAAGCTGAAGTTGAATAAAACAGAAGATTTAAAAAGACAATTTTATTGAATTGTTTATTAAATTGAAAGGCTGTGTGTGTGTCAGTTTTAAATTTTCAAAGTAAAATGCCGCCAACACAACAATCAAAGTCAAAAATCTGACTCGACCATAGTTCTTAGAATTAAATTCCCTTCAAAATGATGTATTCACTTTTTCTCTCTTTCTTTTTACTTTTTCTTTTTTTCTCGCCTAGGGGTCTTTAGGCAAAACTATGCATTTTAAGAGGCCAGTAATTTAGATGATGTATAGGTAGTTTTTAATTTTAAGAACTATGGTAACGGTTTCAAGATAACATTTCTCCAAAATTTTAAAATTTGAATTTAAATTTTGAAAGTTTTTCGCGCCAAAATATTTTTAAATTTTTATAGTGGAAGTAATTGCGCCTCATTATTGCGCATCTTTTGACACCTTTACTATTCTTGTATCTTTATTATTGTGTTCACAAGGGTCAAAAAAGGTTTAAAAACAGTAAGGTGGTGTGCCAAATTCATACTTAAATGATAGAAACCATGCATTTTTAGACCCAAGTACTTTTGGCAATGTATACATTGATGATGCTATGAGAATTTACAAAATTTATGAAGCTGAAGTTGAAAATAAAACAGAAGATTTAAAAAACAATTTATTGAATTGTTTATTAAATTGAAAGGCTGTGTGTGTGTCAGTTTTAAATTTTCAAAGTAAAATGCCGCCAACACAACAATCAAAGTCAAAAATCTGACTCGACCATAGTTCTTAGAATTAAATTCCCTTCAAAATGATGTATTCACTTTTTCTCTATCTTTCTTTTTACTTTTTCTTTTTTTCTCGCCTAGGGGTCTTTAGGCAAAACTATGCATTTTAAGAGGCCAGTAATTTAGATGATGTATAGGTAGTTTTTAATTTAAGAACTATGGTAACGGTTTCAAGATAACATTTCTCCAAAATTTTTAAAATTTGAATTTAAATTTGAAAGTTTTTCGCGCCAAAATATTTTTAAAATTTTTATAGTGGAAGTAATTGCGCCTCATTATTGCGCATCTTTTGACACCTTTACTATTCTTGTATCTTTATTATTGTGTTCACAAGGGTCAAAAAAGGTTTAAAAAACAGTAAGGTGGTGTGCCAAATTCATACTTAAAATGATAGAAACCATGCATTTTTAGACCCAAGTACTTTTGGCAATGTATACATTGATGATGCTATGAGAATTTACAAAATTTATGAAGCTGAAGTTGAAAAAAAACAGAAGATTTAAAAAGACAATTTATTGAATTGTTTATTAAATTGAAAGGCTGTGTGTGTGTCAGTTTTAAATTTTCAAAGTAAAATGCCGCCAACACAACAATCAAAGTCAAAAATCTGACTCGACCATAGTTCTTAGAATTAAATTCCTTCAAAATGATGTATTCACTTTTTCTCTATCTTTCTTTTTACTTTTTCTTTTTTTCTCGCCTAGGGGTCTTTAGGCAAAACTATGCATTTTAAGAGGCCAGTAATTTAGATGATGTATAGGTAGTTTTTAATTTTAAGAACTATGGTAACGGTTTCAAGATAACATTTCTCCAAAATTTTTAAAATTTGAATTTAAATTTTGAAAGTTTTTCGCGCCAAAATATTTTTAAATTTTTTATAGTGGAAGTAATTGCGCCTCATTATTGCGCATCTTTTGACACCTTTACTATTCTTGTATCTTTATTATTGTGTTCACAAGGGTCAAAAAAGGTTTAAAAACAGTAAGGTGGTGTGCCAAATTCATACTTAAAATGATAGAAACCATGCATTTTTAGACCCAAGTACTTTTGGCAATGTATACATTGATGATGCTATGAGAATTTACAAAATTTATGAAGCTGAAGTTGAAAATAAAACAGAAGATTTAAAAGACAATTTATTGAATTGTTTATTAAATTGAAAGGCTGTGTGTGTGTCAGTTTTAAATTTTCAAAGTAAAATGCCGCCAACACAACAATCAAAGTCAAAAATCTGACTCGACCATAGTTCTTAGAATTAAATTCCCTTCAAAATGATGTATTCACTTTTTCTCTATCTTTCTTTTTACTTTTTCTTTTTTTCTCGCCTAGGGGTCTTTAGGCAAAACTATGCATTTTAAGAGGCCAGTAATTTAGATGATGTATAGGTAGTTTTTAATTTTAAGAACTATGGTAACGGTTTCAAGATAACATTTCTCCAAAATTTTTAAAATTTGAATTTAAATTTTGAAAGTTTTTCGCGCCAAAATATTTTTAAATTTTTTATAGTGGAAGTAATTGCGCCTCATTATTGCGCATCTTTTGACACCTTTACTATTCTTGTATCTTTATTATTGTGTTCACAAGGGTCAAAAAAGGTTTAAAAACAGTAAGGTGGTGTGCCAAATTCATACTTAAAATGATAGAAACCATGCATTTTTAGACCCAAGTACTTTTGGCAATGTATACATTGATGATGCTATGAGAATTTACAAAATTTATGAAGCTGAAGTTGAAAATAAAACAGAAGATTTAAAAAGACAATTTATTGAATTGTTTATTAAATTGAAAGGCTGTGTGTGTGTCAGTTTTAAATTTTCAAAGTAAAATGCCGCCAACACAACAATCAAAGTCAAAAATCTGACTCGACCATAGTTCTTAGAATTAAATTCCCTTCAAAATGATGTATTCACTTTTTCTCTATCTTTCTTTTTACTTTTTCTTTTTTTCTCGCCTAGGGGTCTTTAGGCAAAACTATGCATTTTAAGAGGCCAGTAATTTAGATGATGTATAGGTAGTTTTTAATTTTAAGAACTATGGTAACGGTTTCAAGATAACATTTCTCCAAAATTTTTAAAATTTGAATTTAAATTTTGAAAGTTTTTCGCGCCAAAATATTTTTAAAATTTTTATAGTGGAAGTAATTGCGCCTCATTATTGCGCATCTTTTGACACCTTTACTATTCTTGTATCTTTATTATTGTGTTCACAAGGGTCAAAAAAGGTTTAAAAACAGTAAGGTGGTGTGCCAAATTCATACTTAAAATGATAGAAACCATGCATTTTTAGACCCAAGTACTTTTGGCAATGTATACATTGATGATGCTATGAGAATTTACAAAATTTATGAAGCTGAAGTTGAAAAAAAACAGAAGATTTAAAAAGACAATTTATTGAATTGTTTATTAAATTGAAAGGCTGTGTGTGTGTCAGTTTTAAATTTTCAAAGTAAAATGCCGCCAACACAACAATCAAAGTCAAAAATCTGACTCGACCATAGTTCTTAGAATTAAATTCCCTTCAAAATGATGTATTCACTTTTTCTCTATCTTTCTTTTTACTTTTTCTTTTTTTCGCCTAGGGGTCTTTAGGCAAAACTATGCATTTTAAGAGGCCAGTAATTTAGATGATGTATAGGTAGTTTTTAATTTTAAGAACTATGGTAACGGTTTCAAGATAACATTTCTCCAAAATTTTTAAAATTTGAATTTAAATTTTGAAAGTTTTTCGCGCCAAAATATTTTTAAATTTTTATAGTGGAAGTAATTGCGCCTCATTATTGCGCATCTTTTGACACCTTTACTATTCTTGTATCTTTATTATTGTGTTCACAAGGGTCAAAAAAGGTTTAAAACAGTAAGGTGGTGTGCCAAATTCATACTTAAAATGATAGAAACCATGCATTTTTAGACCCAAGTACTTTTGGCAATGTATACATTGATGATGCTATGAGAATTTACAAAATTTATGAAGCTGAAGTTGAAAATAAAACAGAAGATTTAAAAAGACAATTTATTGAATTGTTTATTAAATTGAAAGGCTGTGTGTGTGTCAGTTTTAAATTTTCAAAGTAAAATGCCGCCAACACAACAATCAAAGTCAAAAATCTGACTCGACCATAGTTCTTAGAATTAAATTCCCTTCAAAATGATGTATTCACTTTTTCTCTATCTTTCTTTTTACTTTTTCTTTTTTCTCGCCTAGGGGTCTTTAGGCAAAACTATGCATTTTAAGAGGCCAGTAATTTAGATGATGTATAGGTAGTTTTTAATTTTAAGAACTATGGTAACGGTTTCAAGATAACATTTCTCCAAAATTTTTAAAATTTGAATTTAAATTTTGAAAGTTTTTCGCGCCAAAATATTTTTAAAATTTTTATAGTGGAAGTAATTGCGCCTCATTATTGCGCATCTTTTGACACCTTTACTATTCTTGTATCTTTATTATTGTGTTCACAAGGGTCAAAAAAGGTTTAAAAACAGTAAGGTGGGTGCCAAATTCATACTTAAAATGATAGAAACCATGCATTTTTAGACCCAAGTACTTTTGGCAATGTATACATTGATGATGCTATGAGAATTTAAAATTTATGAAGCTGAAGTTGAAAATAAAACAGAAGATTTAAAAAGACAATTTATTGAATTGTTTATTAAATTGAAAGGCTGTGTGTGTGTCAGTTTTAAATTTTCAAAGTAAAATGCCGCCAACACAACAATCAAAGTCAAAAATCTGACTCGACCATAGTTCTTAGAATTAAATTCCCTTCAAATGATGTATTCACTTTTTCTCTATCTTTTCTTTTACTTTTTCTTTTTTCTCGCCTAGGGGTCTTTAGGCAAAACTATGCATTTTAAGAGGCCAGTAATTTAGATGATGTATAGGTAGTTTTTAATTTTAAGAACTATGGTAACGGTTTCAAGATAACATTTCTCCAAAATTTTTAAAATTTGAATTTAAATTTTGAAAGTTTTTCGCGCCAAAATATTTTAAAATTTTTATAGTGGAAGTAATTGCGCCTCATTATTGCGCATCTTTTGACACCTTTACTATTCTTGTATCTTTATTATTGTGTTCACAAGGGTCAAAAAAGGTTTAAAAACAGTAAGGTGGTGCCAAATTCATACTTAAAATGATAGAAACCATGCATTTTTAGACCCAAGTACTTTTGGCAATGTATACATTGATGATGCTATGAGAATTTACAAAATTTATGAAGCTGAAGTTGAAAATAAAACAGAAGATTTAAAAAGACAATTTATTGAATTGTTTATTAAATTGAAAGGCTGTGTGTGTGTCAGTTTTAAATTTTCAAAGTAAAATGCCGCCAACACAACAATCAAAGTCAAAAATCTGACTCGACCATAGTTCTTAGAATTAAATTCCCTTCAAAATGATGTATTCACTTTTTCTCTATCTTTCTTTTTACTTTTCTTTTTTTCTCGCCTAGGGGTCTTTAGGCAAAACTATGCATTTTAAGAGGCCAGTAATTTAGATGATGTATAGGTAGTTTTTAATTTTAAGAACTATGGTAACGGTTTCAAGATAACATTTCTCCAAAATTTTTTAAAATTTGAATTTAAATTTTGAAAGTTTTTCGCGCCAAAATATTTTTTAAATTTTTATAGTGGAAGTAATTGCGCCTCATTATTGCGCATCTTTTGACACCTTTACTATTCTTGTATCTTTATTATTGTGTTCACAAGGGTCAAAAAAGGTTTAAAAACAGTAAGGTGGTGTGCCAAATTCATACTTAAAATGATAGAAACCATGCATTTTAGACCCAAGTACTTTTGGCAATGTATACATTGATGATGCTATGAGAATTTACAAAATTTATGAAGCTGAAGTTGAAAATAAAACAGAAGATTTAAAAAGACAATTTATTGAATTGTTTATTAAATTGAAAGGCTGTGTGTGTGTCAGTTTTAAATTTTCAAAGTAAAATGCCGCCAACACAACAATCAAAGTCAAAAATCTGACTCGACCATAGTTCTTAGAATTAAATTCCCTTCAAAATGATGTATTCACTTTTTCTCTATCTTTCTTTTTACTTTTTCTTTTTCTCGCCTAGGGGTCTTTAGGCAAAACTATGCATTTTAAGAGGCCAGTAATTTAGATGATGTATAGGTAGTTTTTAATTTAAGAACTATGGTAACGGTTTCAAGATAACATTTCTCCAAATTTTTAAAATTTGAATTTAAATTTTGAAAGTTTTCGCGCCAAAATATTTTTAAATTTTTATAGTGGAAGTAATTGCGCCTCATTATTGCGCATCTTTTGACACCTTTACTATTCTTGTATCTTTATTATTGTGTTCACAAGGGTCAAAAAAGGTTTAAAAACAGTAAGGTGTGTGCCAAATTCATACTTAAAATGATAGAAACCATGCATTTTTAGACCCAAGTACTTTTGGCAATGTATACATGATGATGCTATGAGAATTTACAAAATTTATGAAGCTGAAGTTGAAAATAAAACAGAAGATTTAAAAAGACAATTTATTGAATTGTTTATTAAATTGAAAGGCTGTGTGTGTGTCAGTTTTAAATTTTCAAAGTAAAATGCCGCCAACACAACAATCAAAGTCAAAAATCTGACTCGACCATAGTTCTTAGAATTAAATTCCCTTCAAAATGATGTATTCACTTTTTCTCTATCTTTCTTTTTACTTTTTCTTTTTTTCTCGCCTAGGGGTCTTTAGGCAAAACTATGCATTTTAAGAGGCCAGTAATTTAGATGATGTATAGGTAGTTTTTAATTTTAAGAACTATGGTAACGGTTTCAAGATAACATTTCTCCAAAATTTTTAAAATTTGAATTTAAATTTTGAAAGTTTTTCGCGCCAAAATATTTTTAAAATTTTTATAGTGGAAGTAATTGCGCCCTCATTATTGCGCATCTTTTTGACACCTTTACTATTCTTGTATCTTTATTATTGTGTTCACAAGGGTCAAAAAAGGTTTAAAAACAGTAAGGTGGTGTGCCAAATTCATACTTAAAATGATAGAAACCATGCATTTTTAGACCCAAGTACTTTTGGCAATGTATACATTGATGATGCTATGAGAATTTACAAAATTTATGAAGCTGAAGTTGAAAATAAAACAGAAGATTTAAAAGACAATTTATTGAATTGTTTATTAAATTGAAAGGCTGTGTGTGTGTCAGTTTTAAATTTTCAAAGTAAAATGCCGCCAACACAACAATCAAAGTCAAAAATCTGACTCGACCATAGTTCTTAGAATTAAATTCCCTCAAAATGATGTATTCACTTTTTCTCTATCTTTCTTTTTACTTTTTCTTTTTTTCTCGCCTAGGGGTCTTTAGGCAAAACTATGCATTTTAAGAGGCCAGTAATTTAGATGATGTATAGGTAGTTTTTAATTTTAAGAACTATGGTAACGGTTTCAAGATAACATTTCTCCAAAATTTTTAAAATTTGAATTTAAATTTTGAAAGTTTTTCGCGCCAAAATATTTTTAAAATTTTATAGTGGAAGTAATTGCGCCTCATTATTGCGCATCTTTTGACACCTTTACTATTCTTGTATCTTTATTATTGTGTTCACAAGGGTCAAAAAAGGTTTAAAAACAGTAAGGTGGTGTGCCAAATTCATACTTAAAATGATAGAAACCATGCATTTTTAGACCCAAGTACTTTTGGCAATGTATACATTGATGATGCTATGAGAATTTACAAAATTTATGAAGCTGAAGTTGAAAATAAAACAGAAGATTTAAAAAGACAATTTATTGAATTGTTTATTAAATTGAAAGGCTGTGTGTGTGTCAGTTTTAAATTTTCAAAGTAAAATGCCGCCAACACAACAATCAAAGTCAAAAATCTGACTCGACCATAGTTCTTAGAATAAATTCCCTTCAAAATGATGTATTCACTTTTTCTCTATCTTTCTTTTTACTTTTTCTTTTTTTCTCGCCTAGGGGTCTTTAGGCAAAACTATGCATTTTAAGAGGCCAGTAATTTAGATGATGTATAGGTAGTTTTTAATTTTAAGAACTATGGTAACGGTTTCAAGATAACATTTCTCCAAAATTTTTAAAATTTGAATTTAAATTTTGAAAGTTTTTCGCGCCAAAATATTTTTAAATTTTTATAGTGGAAGTAATTGCGCCTCATTATTGCGCATCTTTTGACACCTTTACTATTCTTGTATCTTTATTATTGTGTTCACAAGGGTCAAAAAAGGTTTAAAAACAGTAAGGTGGTGTGCCAAATTCATACTTAAAATGATAGAAACCATGCATTTTTAGACCCAAGTACTTTTGGCAATGTATACATTGATGATGCTATGAGAATTTACAAAATTTATGAAGCTGAAGTTGAAAATAAACAGAAGATTTAAAAAGACAATTTATTGAATTGTTTAAAATGAAAGGCTGTGTGTGTGTCAGTTTTAAATTTTCAAAGTAAAATGCCGCCAACACAACAATCAAAGTCAAAAATCTGACTCGACCATAGTTCTTAGAATTAAATTCCCTTCAAAATGATGTATTCACTTTTTCTCTATCTTTCTTTTTACTTTTTCTTTTTTCTCGCCTAGGGGTCTTTAGGCAAAACTATGCATTTTAAGAGGCCAGTAATTTAGATGATGTATAGGTAGTTTTTAATTTTAAGAACTATGGTAACGGTTTCAAGATAACATTTCTCCAAAATTTTTAAAATTTGAATTTAAATTTTGAAAGTTTTTCGCGCCAAAATATTTTTAAATTTTTATAGTGGAAGTAATTGCGCCTCATTATTGCGCATCTTTTGACACCTTTACTATTCTTGTATCTTTATTATTGTGTTCACAAGGGTCAAAAAAGGTTTAAAAACAGTAAGGTGGTGTGCCAAATTCATACTTAAAATGATAGAAACCATGCATTTTTAGACCCAAGTACTTTTGGCAATGTATACATTGATGATGCTATGAGAATTTACAAAATTTATGAAGCTGAAGTTGAAAATAAAACAGAAGATTTAAAAAGACAATTTATTGAATTGTTTATTAAATTGAAAGGCTGTGTGTGTGTCAGTTTTAAATTTTCAAAGTAAAATGCCGCCAACACAACAATCAAAGTCAAAAATCTGACTCGACCATAGTTCTTAGAATTAAATTCCCTTCAAAATGATGTATTCACTTTTTCTCTATCTTTCTTTTTACTTTTTCTTTTTTTCTCGCCTAGGGGTCTTTAGGCAAAACTATGCATTTTAAGAGGCCAGTAATTTAGATGATGTATAGGTAGTTTTTAATTTTAAGAACTATGGTAACGGTTTCAAGATAACATTTCTCCAAAATTTTTAAAATTTGAATTTAAATTTTGAAAGTTTTTCGCGCCAAAAATATTTTTAAATTTTATAGTGGAAGTAATTGCGCCTCATTATTGCGCATCTTTTGACACCTTTACTATTCTTGTATCTTTATTATTGTGTTCACAAGGGTCAAAAAAGGTTTAAAAACAGTAAGGTGGTGTGCCAAATTCATACTTAAAATGATAGAAACCATGCATTTTTAGACCCAAGTATTTTGGCAATGTATACATTGATGATGCTATGAGAATTTACAAAATTTATGAAGCTGAAGTTGAAAATAAAACAGAAGATTTAAAAAGACAATTTATTGAATTGTTTATTAAATTGAAAGGCTGTGTGTGTCAGTTTTAAATTTTCAAAGTAAAATGCCGCCAACACAACAATCAAAGTCAAAAATCTGACTCGACCATAGTTCTTAGAATTAAATTCCCTTCAAAATGATGTATTCACTTTTTCTCTATCTTTCTTTTTACTTTTTCTTTTTTCTCGCCTAGGGGTCTTTAGGCAAAACTATGCATTTTAAGAGGCCAGTAATTTAGATGATGTATAGGTAGTTTTTAATTTTAAGAACTATGGTAACGGTTTCAAGATAACATTTCTCCAAAATTTTTTAAATTTGAATTTAAATTTTGAAAGTTTTTCGCGCCAAAATATTTTTAAATTTTTATAGTGGAAGTAATTGCGCCTCATTATTGCGCATCTTTTGACACCTTTACTATTCTTGTATCTTTATTATTGTGTTCACAAGGGTCAAAAAGGTTTAAAAACAGTAAGGTGGTGTGCCAAATTCATACTTAAAATGATAGAAACCATGCATTTTTAGACCCAAGTACTTTTGGCAATGTATACATTGATGATGCTATGAGAATTTACAAAATTTATGAAGCTGAAGTTGAAAATAAAACAGAAGATTTAAAAAGACAATTTATTGAATTGTTTATTAAATTGAAAGGCTGTGTGTGTGTCAGTTTTAAATTTTCAAAGTAAAATGCCGCCAACACAACAATCAAAGTCAAAAATCTGACTCGACCATAGTTCTTAGAATTAAATTCCCTTCAAAATGATGTATTCACTTTTTCTCTATCTTTCTTTTTACTTTTTCTTTTTTTCTCGCCTAGGGGTCTTTAGGCAAAACTATGCATTTTAAGAGGCCAGTAATTTAGATGATGTATAGGTAGTTTTTAATTTTAAGAACTATGGTAACGGTTTCAAGATAACATTTCTCCAAAATTTTTAAAATTTGAATTTAAATTTTGAAAGTTTTTCGCGCCAAAATATTTTTAAAATTTTTATAGTGGAAGTAATTGCGCCTCATTATTGCGCATCTTTTGACACCTTTACTATTCTTGTATCTTTATTATTGTGTTCACAAGGGTCAAAAAAGGTTTAAAAACAGTAAGGTGGTGTGCCAAATTCATACTTAAAATGATAGAAACCATGCATTTTTAGACCCAAGTACTTTTGGCAATGTATACATTGATGATGCTATGAGAATTTACAAAATTTATGAAGCTGAAGTTGAAAATAAAACAGAAGATTTAAAAAGACAATTTATTGAATTGTTTATTAAATTGAAAGGCTGTGTGTGTGTCAGTTTTAAATTTTCAAAGTAAAATGCCGCCAACACAACAATCAAAGTCAAAAATCTGACTCGACCATAGTTCTTAGAATTAAATTCCCTTCAAAATGATGTATTCACTTTTTCTCTATCTTTCTTTTACTTTTTCTTTTTTTCTCGCCTAGGGGTCTTTAGGCAAAACTATGCATTTTAAGAGGCCAGTAATTTAGATGATGTATAGGTAGTTTTTAATTTTAAGAACTATGGTAACGGTTTCAAGATAACATTTCTCCAAAATTTTTAAAATTTGAATTTAAATTTTGAAAGTTTTTCGCGCCAAAAAATTTTTAAAATTTTTATAGTGGAAGTAATTGCGCCTCATTATTGCGCATCTTTTGACACCTTTACTATTCTTGTATCTTTATTATTGTGTTCACAAGGGTCAAAAAAGGTTTAAAAAACAGTAAGGTGGTGTGCCAAATTCATACTTAAAATGATAGAAACCATGCATTTTAGACCCAAGTACTTTTGGCAATGTATACATTGATGATGCTATGAGAATTTACAAAATTTATGAAGCTGAAGTTGAAAATAAAACAGAAGATTTTAAAAGACAATTTATTGAATTGTTTATTAAATTGAAAGGCTGTGTGTGTGTCAGTTTTAAATTTTCAAAGTAAAATGCCGCCAACACAACAAAGTCAAAAATCTGACTCGACCATAGTTCTTAGAATTAAATTCCCTTCAAAATGATGTATTCACTTTTTCTCTATCTTTCTTTTTACTTTTTCTTTTTTTCTCGCCTAGGGTCTTTAGGCAAAACTATGCATTTTAAGAGGCCAGTAATTTAGATGATGTATAGGTAGTTTTTAATTTAAGAACTATGGTAACGGTTTCAAGATAACATTTCTCCAAAATTTTAAAATTTGAATTTAAATTTTGAAAGTTTTTCGCGCCAAAATATTTTTAAATTTTTATAGTGGAAGTAATTGCGCCTCATTATTGCGCATCTTTTGACACCTTTACTATTCTTGTATCTTTATTATTGTGTTCACAAGGGTCAAAAAAGGTTTAAAAACAAGGTGGTGTGCCAAATTCATACTTAAAATGATAGAAATGCATTTTTAGACCCAAGTACTTTTGGCAATGTATACATTGATTTTTGCTATGAGAATTTACAAAATTTATGAAGCTGAAGTTGAAAATAAAACAGAAGATTTTAAAAAGACATTTATTGAATTGTTTATTAAATTGAAAGGCTGTGTGTTGTGTCAGTTTTTAAATTTTCAAAGTAAAATGCCGCCAACACACAATCAAAGTCAAAATCTGACTCGACCATAGTTCTTAGAATTAAATTCCCTTCAAAATGATGTATTCACTTTTTCTCTATCTTTCTTTTTTTTCTTTTTTTCTCGCCTAGGGGTCTATAGGCAAAACTATGCATTTTAAGAGGCCAGTACTTTAGATGATGTATAGGTAGTTTTTAATTGTAAGAACTATGGTAACGGTTTCAAGATAATCTCTCCAAAATTTTTAAAATTTGAATTTAAATTTTGAAATTTTTTCCGCCAAATTATTTTTCAAAATTTTATAGTGGAAGTAATCGCGCCTCATTATTGCGCATCTTTTGACACCTTTATTATTCTTGTACCTTTATTTTGTGTTCACAAGGGTCAAAAAAGGTTTAAAAACTGCAAGGTGGTGTAACAAATTCATACTTAAAATGATAGAAACCATGCATTTTAGACCCAAGTACTTTGGCAAGTTATACATTGATGATGCTATGAGGAATTTACAAAATTTAGTGAAGCTGAAGTTTGAAAATAAAACAGAAGATTTAAAAAGACAATTTATTGAATGTTTATTAAATTGAAAGGCTGTGGGTGTGT
>JACMZG010000009.1:696626-707662 GCA_018340805.1 Microvelia longipes
TATTTTTGTGCATATTTTAGATGAACCCTTGTAATTTCATTCCTGCATTCCACGTTAAGCCTGGAGTTGAATACATAACAGGGTCTATTTCATAATATTTTAATGCTGTATCTCTAAAGTTGTTGCAAAGAAGTCAGCTAGAATCAAAAACATCGAATTTCATATGATGAAGCATTCATATTCTTTAAAAGTTATTATGAAATTATTTAGTAGATCTTGTAAAATGTTATTATAATATGTTTCACTGATTTTTGTTTGTTTTAAAATTGATTATCAAATGCTGCAATCAAAAACATATCTTAAATCTCAACAAGTCTAAACGTATCAATATCAAATTTAATGTTGGTTCAAGTTTAAGAGACAAATTATACTAGCAACCTTAGATGAATTACAATCGTAATAACAATGCTTCGAATTCATATAACAGAAATTCAAATTAAACTTTTCTACAGCTCTTTATATAAATAAGAAAATTAAACAAGTTTTTCTACCGAAGCCTTAAAGAAAATCTTGTAGAAACCCCATGAAATTACAGTGGCGTCTGAATTTTTTTCTAACATCGTAACTAATAACTGTTGTTTTATAAACACAACTACTACAACGTATCAGCGAAAAATAAATGTAACCATTTTCATAAACTGATACAGTAAAAAGTGTCAAATATTTGAGGTGCCCGGACTAAACAAATGGAATGTGAAGAACTATTAAGCAACGCTGAAAGCGAATGTGTTATTCCATAAAGCCGAAATTGAGAAAAATATATTTCAAATATTGCAATAAAGAATATCAATAAATCTAAATATAAACTGAATGCATATAAATTAAACACATGGTATGAAATCAATTTAAAATATTGATTTGATCCAAACAAATATGGCGAATATATACATATAATCTTGAAATTTACTTATGTTCACAGACAGCAACTGGATTCTTAAAGTGAATAATTTTATTCAAAATCTGATCTGAAAAGATAATAACCACACGTTATTAACCAATCAAAACATAAGTTTGAAAATGTTTATTATACCACAAAAATAAAAGTTGGTTTTAAAATTCCAAATAAAATATATCAAAACAAAAAGTTTAAAAAATAAACAAAAACATTCGCCAATTATACATCAATGTTCAACTATATAGTTCACTAATCAACCCTCCGGGTAATTTATACTCACCCATAATTGTTCACCATAAACTAATATCATAAAAATTTAAGGTTTCTTCATTTGAAGTACATCTTCTGAAATCCAATTTGAATGAAAAATTACTTTGAATTGTCATAGAAGAGAATTCATCTTAACCTTTGAGTTTATCATACATTTTTATTTTTTAAATCTGATACTGTGGTCATCAGACTTGCAACTTTATGCCCGTAAACTCGATTTCCTTGGGATGATTGTGATAAACACTCTTTACAAGAACACTGATTGTTGATTGTTTCATCTGACATTATTAAATAATGATTATGAATAACCGTTAACATCCTTATCAGAAATAATAAATTAAAAAATTTAAAAGTTAACAATGAATACCATAGCATATTAAAACAGCATTGTTAAAAATAATTTATTATCATTAATTGTTCACAATTTATATGAAATGAAATGAATTAGTTGAAAAAACTTCAATATTGAACACAAAATGTGTGAAATTTATATCTATATTTTAATTCAATTATTATTTATTGAATATTAGATAAATTGTGAGGGAAGGTTAATCTGGACGTGAAAATATGAATCAACAGTAAGAGAGTTTATCTGCAATGATGGTGAAAGAGGAAAGCACGATAAATTGGATGGGGAATTATTGAAATTAACCACGGTGTTTAAATGCAGCGGTAATTAAGAATTAATGTAAATGAAGTAAAAAGTAAGAATCGATTTACTGATAAGTTGTGGATTATTTCTACATATTAATAATATAAGTGGTGGATTGTTATTATAAATATCTAAATCTATAATCAGTTCCTACAAAGCTTATTTAAAGCGTAATACCAACTCAAGGCGGGATAAAATCTTTGGTGTTTTTATTCAATTGAACATCTCAGTTTCCAAGTCAAGTTAGTAACAAGTCTTTGTTAGTGGTTATACTAAATTCTGATCCTGAGCCATAATCCTATTCGGTGATAATATTTACTTAGACATTATAAAACTGGTTAATATTTGTATCGCGGTATCTCAACTCGCCAATACGTTTAAACTATGTTTGAAAGTCAGAGTTACGTTATATAAATTTTGGTGATCATTTTAGTAATTGTCAGTGCTAATTTTTCATTAAATCTGTTAAACGGTTATCGTAATTTTGTTTAATTTTCTTACATATGTTATCATTAAATATTGAAATTGGCAAGTGTGGTATATTATCTCAACCGTCATATTAACCTTCACTCGTAAAAAATAATAGCATTATGATTTCCATGACACCGGCCGTTAATAGCTATAATGAAAACCTTCTTTCTTCAATTCTATAAATTAAGAAAATCCTTTAAAAATTACAACCAGAAATGTATAATTTTTTTAATTAATAAAATATAAATTCAAAAGCCTAAGAAAAGTTTTAGTTCTTTAAGTAAATAATTTAAAAATTTGTAAAAATATTTAAAAATTGTTTTAACTAGGATTATCAATATTAATCCAAGTTTTTTTTTTACTGGAAATCAAGAACTTCCGGAATATTATGAATAAGGATTGAAGATAGATTCATCGAAAGATTGTTAAGAAGAACAATCGAGTTTTTAGAAAAGCAGACGCAATGAGTTGTCGAGAACCTGACATTGGTGAGATCAGCTCGTATGAAATAAGCAATAACTTTTTTCTAGTGTTTAAAATAAAAATTTCTTACCTAAATAATTCAATTCAATAATAAAATACCTTACAGGATGTCAATGTTAAGTTAAAAGATAATTAAAAATTTTATCTAATTAAGTAAAGTTGAAATATTTCAAGAAAAAAACTTTTCAATGTTTTAGTAAAAATTTTAAAAACTTGAAAAATGCAAAATTATTAAAATAAAATAATTAAAAAAAGGGATTATTTGTTATAATAAACAACCTTTTGTAATAAAAATATATTTGGTTTCTAAACTACTGTTTTCTTATTATGGGATAATAATTTTAGTAATAACTAGGAAAGTCCTCGCACCCCTCTCAATGGCTACCAACGCCAAGTGCGACAAAAGGACCTGAGTAGTGGGAAAAGAAGGACACGAGGACAGAGGGGGGTTAACCGTAACCAACTGGGCAAACGGTCGCGGAACCGTGGATCGCGACCTGCTATTCGCCGACCGTTTTCCATGGCAACCGTGTCGAACCAAAATTGCGCCAGTTTCCATGGCAACCATCGCGGTACTGAAAAATTGGTCTGCGCGGTTACCACGGGCGTTACTATGGCAACCGATTACGTGCGTTGTGTGTGTCGCGAGTTCCCCATATTAGGGTGACTGTTGTTTATGAAAAATCTGAAAACTGCACAATACTTGTTTCTGGCATTGTAATAGCGTTGGATTTTTCTCTTGAGAATTACACTTGCAATGTTTGTCGTAGCCAATTATAACCTGAACCCATGTAAATCATTTAGTAACACCAAATTGACATTGAATGTCGGAATCCGTTTTCTTCGTCTCCTAAATTGAGGGTACCTGAGGAAAAATGAGGTAAAAATTGAGGTAAAATTTGAGGAAACCTGTCTTAAAAATTTTAAAAAATTAAAATATTAAATTATTTTCGAAAATATTTTTCTATATATTATTTCAAAAGAAATTATTTAAAAAATTAATAGTAATTGGATTATTCAAGCGATTTCCAAACGTGGGGCTCGCCCCCCTAGGGGGGCTCTACAAGTTCAAAGGGGGGCGCGAACTATTGTCATTTTTTAATATATTTTTGAATTTCCTTCTTTGTTAATATTTAAGTTTTATCTTTTAATGAAGTTTAATTTTAATCATTTTAATGATTTTTTTACCATTTCTAAATTTGTTTATTTTTATTTTTTTTATTTTGTCTATGTCCCATTTTGTTGTCTCCGTACTTTCAGGACTCCACTAATTTACGTCACTATTTTAATTTTAATTTAAACGTATATTTTAAAAATAAATAACAAATTTGTTTTAAATCAAATTAGTAAATTAGTTGACATTAATAAATTTAAATTTCAAATTAGTGTAATATTTTTCAAGCGGAATGGATAAATTTTTGACCGGTTCGAACAGAAAATCACTAATAATAAAATGCCGATGCTGGAAAAAGTACTAAAGACAATGGATAAAAACAAAGGACAGAGAGAAGGAATTAGAAAACCCCAAATCAAGAAAATATGATTCGTCCTAATTTATCATAGGATTCACAAGTTCTAATGGTAAATGGTTTGGAAAAAACAAGTGTGTTTGGTTGTATGAAGTTTTTGGCTGCAGATAGTAATGAAACCAAGTAAATTAACAAGGCACCCTTGAGACTATGCATTCTGAATATTGAAAATCCATAGAGTTTTCAAAAGAAAATAGATGAGCTCAATAAACAAAGCAAACTTTCCAAAAAAACGGTTTCTGTTCCATCAAAAGCATGTACTTGCATCGTATCAATTTTCTACAGATCGCAAAAATGTAAAACTCCACACTAGGAGAAACGCGGTGTTGCCAGCAGCTATAGATATGGTTGAAACAAGTCGGCGAATCATATGCCAAGCAGTTGAAACAGATACCGCTGCTGATAAATACAATGGAAGAAGAAATTGCCGATATATCTAAGATATCTGATCAGTTGTTTCCGACTGCGTCTCGAAATTCGCTATACAAGTAGATAGGCGACGGATGTAGCCTAAAGATGCTAATTTAATTGCATATGCCGATATGTTGCAGAAAATAATATAAACAGAAATTTATTATTTGCAACCCCATTTTGCAACGGCCACGCCATGACCCAAATTTTTAATATAATTAACAATTTTTTTGATGAGAAGATATAAAGTGGAATAAACTGCATTGGGCCTGTACCCTGACGGAGCACATCAATGTCAGGATGTAAGGCAGGTCTTCAATTTTAGTAAAAACTAATCTTCCAGAAGTTTATCTGGACCACTGCATGCTTCATAGAGCAGCTCTTTACCAAAAAATGAGGCGAGGAACTTAACAACATTTTTCATATGTCACAAAAGTTATAACTACAGTCAAAAACAAGTCCTTTAAAGCCAGTTGGTTTGAAAGTTTGTGTAAAAAGGAAATAAAAATATGGGCTGAACACACCTCACTTTCTATATTGGGTGAAAGTGCGTTTGGCTATCTCGGTGCAAAAGTGATTGAAAAGGGTGTCAAACTAAAAGGCGAAATTGCGAATTTTTCTTGATGAAAACCATCAAGAAGAGGCAAAGTTGGTTTAGCATGGTAACTTTAATCTTAAACTTGCCTATTTGGTTGATCATTTTTAACAAAATTGAGTGATTTAAATAAATCAATGCAAGGTCCACAAAATGCATGCACTGATTCCAAAAAGACAAAGGACAGCATGTATAAAGAAATTGGAGCTATGGAAATTAAATTTACCCAAAAAATACATTTGATATGTTTCCTGCTTTTAAATGATGCCTGCACCAAGAAATGATTTTGAAGCTAATAAAAATCTTTTAAATTGAACATTTGCAAACTTTGCTAATACACTTTTCACATTACATTTCAATGATTTGGATTTTGACAAAGTTACATGGATACAGAATCCATTTGTCAATGACCAACATGAAGCATTTGAATTGACGACTTTGGAAAAGAGCAATTGATTGAATCTATCAATGTGATACTTCATTGAAACAAAAATCAATTTGAAACCGAAACACTAGTTCAGTTTGGTTGAATCGAAAATGAAGATATAATACTTTATCGTGCAAAGCAATAACAGTGTTTGTTGCCATTCGTAACAATCTACTTAATGGGCGAAACTGGATTTTCTGCTTAGCTGCTATAAATCTAAATATCGAGCCCGTTTAGTATGTGAATAAAGAACTCGGTAGCAATCTCATCGATACCACCACGATTTGGACAAACCTTTGTGCTGATAACAAGCTCATCCCTCGCATTAAAAATAAATATTTTTATTTGCCTATACTAAAATATGTAGTCAGTGAATTACATATTTTGTATTTGTTGTATGAATATTATTTGTTTTTACCTTTAAAAATGAGCCTATAAAGGCCTATAATTATTTTTATAAAATAGATGGGGCGCCAAGATATATGTTTGGAAACATGGGCAGCAGTGTCATAAAGTTTGGAAACCAACTGGATAATTTTAAAAAATAGCATTTTTGCGTTATATAAAAAATAGCATTTTCTTTCAACAATATAAAAATAGCATTTTTTCAACAATATATAAAAATAACATTAATTTTTTCCAACAATATAAAAAAATAGGCATTTTTTTTTCAAACAATATAAAAAATAGCATTTTTTTTTCAACACTATAAAAAATATAAGAAATTTTTCTTCGAAGAATCTTTGATAATACTTTAGTATAGAAAATAATTCAATGCTACAATCTATGTCCTGACAGAGAATTGGCCTTTTTATCTGCAGCAGCGGGAAAAACTCCTACTATTATAAATGCAACTGGTGTAAGACACTTGCTAAAGATTTAAAAATTAGAATCCGAAATAAATCACTCATTGATCAATTTTGGAATCTAGTTTATATGATGATGAGAAGAATTCGATAGCACTATGAATAATTTGATGATTTCAAATTTGGAGTTTTATAATTTTTCGATAGGCCTTAATCTATCTACTTGCCATTCCAAATGCCAGTTAGCATGATACGGGAAAAATACTTCAAAAATGCCAGCTGAGTCAATGATTCATTATTAAAAAAAATATTAAATCACAAGATATATACAAATTGTAATAATATCAATTAAATAATTTCAATATGAATATTTAGCCAAAGAAGATCTCAGGAATGCAATGATGTTGATTTTAAAAAAGCAAGTTACAGGAATGAGTCTAATATTATGGTTAAGTAGACTCTTAAAAATTACTAGTCTAATTCCAATATTTATCAGTTGAAGATAATTTTATAGTTGATTTTAAAAAACGAAAACTATGGTAGTTGCAAACAACCATTGAATTTGGATTTCCCTGTAGACATCTATGGGCAAGTGATCCTAAGCTATTGGTAGAACATTATTTACAAGAAGGAATTATAACGTCTCCGTATTCAAGGCCATAATGCTTCCCCTCCCAAAATACTACTTTTTATATTGTTAAAAAAAATGCTATTTTTTTAATATAGGTGTCTAAAAATTAATGGCTACTTTTTTATATTGTAGAAAAAAATGCTATTTTTATATAAACCGCAAAAACAATGCTATTTTTTAAATAACCCAATAGTAATTATAAGTAAAAATTATAGTATTATATAAAAATTCAGCCTTAATTTTATCTTTGAAAAACATTTCTTTATAACTATTTTCTTTATTATTTTAATTATTCTAAACTTTTTTAAAATAATTTATACTAAAATAACTTAAACTTAAAATACTTATTTGACTTCTAAATATTTAATTTTTAATCCTTTTAACAAAAAAATCTCAATCACTTTTTTTAAACTGTCTTAAAATTTAAAATTAAATTTAAACAATTATTCGAAAATATTTTCTGTAATTATTTCAAAAGAAATTATTTAAAAATTAATAGTAAAATTATAGTAAATTATAGTATTTATATAAAATTCAGCCTTAATTTAATCTTTGGAAAAACATTTCCTTTATAACTTATTTTCTTATTATTTAATTATTCTAACTTTTTTTTAAAATAATTTATACTAAATACTATACTAAAATACTTATTTGACTTTCTAAATATTTATTTTTAATCCTTTATCAAAAATCTTCAAGCACTTTGTTTAAACCTGTCTTAAAATTTTAAAATTAAATATTACATTTATTCGAAAAATATTTTCTGTAATTATTTCAAAAAGAATATTTAAAAATTAATAGTAATTAAATAGTAAAAATTATAGTTAATTATATAAAAATTTCAGCCTTATTTAATCTTTGAAAAACATTTCTTTATAACTATTTTCTTATTATTTTTTATTATTCTTCATCTAACTTTTTTAAAATAATTTAAAAATTGAGATCTCCAAAATACAAAAAACATTTTAAATGTTTTAAAACAACCTCATATGTTATATTATTTTAATAATATGGTTAATATTGTTTGTGGAGTATTTCAATATTGATGTCCACTGGAAGGGATACAAATATCAATTAATTTTTCCGGAAAATATTTCTGTGAACGCAACTTAAATTCATTCAGATATATACACAGTCATTAAACTTCATTCGCATTTTGTGCATAACGAATATCGTTTTTTTCATTTAATTGGTTGTGTATGTCAATGTTAGTATCAAATGGATTTTCAATTTTTGTTTTTTCATAGCAGTCGTATTTCCTCCTTTAATGGAAATTTTTCTTGCGCATCCCTCTACTTGGCACTGCGATTCATTTTAATGTTATTATTGAAATGTTCCAGGCCTCTCGATGTTTTGACGACATTTATGGGCTATAAAACACACAATAAAATATCAAAAATATTGCATAAAATATTTATTTGTTTACTTATAAATGTACTATTTAGTTTCTCAGTAACAATATCGAATATTTGATAAATAAACAAAAAATATTGAAACACCTAAAATTTTCCTAGTAGATAGATAAATGTAGCACCCGACTTTTAACTATGATATTATTGGTCAGCGGCAAAATTCTGCTCGAATGACATATATATAATGAAGTGAGAAAAAAAATCCAAAATTATCCCAACAAAATACCTATTTCGTTACTAAAAAATTTTTACATGATTTGATGCAAAAATGATAAGTTTCAGTAATTTAAACAGTATTATCAGTAGGGCAACCAAAAAAAGTTGCACTTTTTATAAGAAAAATGCAAAAAATTGTATTTTGGGTTGCCCTAATTATCAGTTTCCATTGTTATTTAAACAAAATTTACAGTCCCAGACGACACGCATTTACGAAATTATGTAATAATAATCTCTTACTGCGTAAACTATCACACAATGACTACCAATTAAACGGAATGAATTTAACTACCGTATTTTTGCGCATATACCGCATATTGATCAGACTTACAAACCCCGCAAAGGTTTATTTTGTTGTTTTAATTGGCTTACAGTAAACTCTCGATTATCCGTTCATAAAATTATTATTAACAAAACAACAAAATAATACTTCTTGCGGGGTTTGTAAAGTCTGGTTCATGTGTTGGGTTATTGCGCGAAAATCGGGAGGGTAATTACATAAATCAGCTAAACTTAATCTGGTTGGTTGGTGAATGGGGTGGTGTGGTGGCCTACACTCTATCGAATTACTTTAATTTGAAATATTATGCAAAAAAAAAAAAAAAAAAAATAAAATAATTTTAATATCTATTAATTAAAAAATAAAATTAATATTTTTTGAATTGACTTAGGTATAAAATCGATCTTAAACAATGTTCTCAAATAAGTTACCATGGCAAGTCTCTGAATCAAGATTTATGAACATAAATCCAAAGCGAAAAAAGCAGGGTAGACCTGAAAAGATGTTTCCTAGAGATGAACGAATTCGCAATAATGAACCTATGTTAAGAAAACTAGGGGAAGACCAAAAACAAGATTAAAGATAAAATGAAATTAAAGAAGAAACGTCGGTCGGCCCGATTTTATCTTAATACTGAACCGAAAGAACAAAAATCCTATTGGAAGACCGAGGAAATATTTTCATTTGAAAATTTAATAAGAGAAAAGATACTCAGGTAGACCAAAAAGAAATTTTGTTTGAAAATCATTAACGAAAAGAGGCCTCGGGAGACCTCACGAGCTAAATCTTCAGCTGAAAGTATAAAAGACAAAGATCTCGGGTGGTAGACCAAGAAGAAATTGATTGTTATAAGAAAAGACACCTAGAGGAAGGCTAAAGTTAATTTTAAATTGCTACAAATTTTCAAAGCAAAAAAATAGAAAATCTTGAAAACAAATATAGAAAAAGAGGTCGTCCTAGAAAACTGATATATCTGAATGCAAATTCGATGATAATTAAGAATAAATTTTTTTGTAGATATGCTGTCTAGTGGAGATCCCGAATAAATTTGCTAGATTAGCCTCTCCGGAAAATAGTGATATGCCGGAAGAGGAAAAAGAGGTAGAGATCCGAAAAGCTTGTAAAGCATTCTTCGACGTAAAAATTTGGTGGCTCTAGTTCAATTAATGGAGGGAATCCGCGTGATAATTAGTGTTAATTAATAATAATTGATAATAAAGTTGGAGACAAATTTGAGTATAATAAAATATTAAGCACTTTGTCGGTTTTTTCAATTATTAAAATGTTAATCTTTTAGATATTTCAGGGATTGGTAAATAGTTATTGTGATATATGCCCCGTTCGTATACTTTAATGCTGTCGTCATAATTCTATTTCTCGTGTACCTATAACTGAAACAAAAACGTAACATAAACCAGGCAAAAACGAAACAAAGTTTTTTCATAAAACAAAAGCAATACAAATAAATAAGAAATAACAATATCAACAAAAGATGACATATTGTAAATTGTAAACGTTTTATTTAAAGTTGTAATTAATCTTTGTTATAAAGAGATAAGTAAAGTTCTTCACTAAAAAACAATAAAACTTACAATGTAACATACAAAATTATACACACAAACAAAATAAAACCAAAACAGACTCACCATGTTTTCAATGTGTTCCTATGTCGATATGATTTACACCCATTACAATGTGCGTTTAAAAGACAAACGATTCTCTTGTAATGCTGCATTTGTAATAGTGTAATATGTTTTTTTTTGTCTCTGCAGCCATGTAATTTAATGTAAACATTTTGAATTTTTTCAATTTTTGTATAAACCTCCGGTTTTAAAGGTGGAAATTTTAATTGTTAATGTTTATTTTTCTTTTTTATATAAAATGATATTGTAAAGTATATCACCGTAAAGATTATTTATTTTTAATCTTAATATAGAAGAATAAGTGGATCAATTACC
>JACMZG010000009.1:713403-731127 GCA_018340805.1 Microvelia longipes
TATTAATTATAATTAAAACATTAAAAAAACCATACAACAATAAATGAAAACATTTAAATAAATGAAACAACAGAAATATAATAAAAACCTGAAAATAACAAACACAAAAATACGTAAAAATACGCGTAACAAAAATTAAATGTGGAAACATAAACCATTTTGTTGTAAAATAAACCATTTTACAACAAATAAAAAAACAAACAACAAAAAAACATTTAAAAAATAATAAATATGTTTTAAACGTAAAAGAAAAGGCATATATCGATTATTCCTACGTCACATCTCTAAACTAAAATATATCGATACATAGTATTGATAACAGGGTGCACGTATACCGAAGTTCAGCCTATATATATATATATATATATATATATATATATATATATATATATATATATATATATATATATACATCGTTAACACGTGGGTTTTGGCAAGAGGTTCAACCCTGTGTTCACTTATAGTGGACAGCGTGGGAAAATGGGAAAATAGTGTTGAGGAACCAATGAGGTTGGTCCGATTTGAAATGGTGGGCGTGGTTTAACATCCAGGACTAACCTCACTGGCTCCCAGGTGTTATTCTGGTAAAATGATTTCAGGGTAAGCCCTGTGTTCAATCTCGTTGACACGACAACTTATAAAGTATAACTTTTAAAAAACGACTAGAAACACAAAGTGCGGGAAGCCAAAAACATTTGATTCCAAAATAATGTTTCAGGCCTCTTGATGTATTGAGATAGGCTATGCCCTCTCTAGTAATATATCTCCATGCAATGTAGTTTGGTATCAATGCATTTGGGATGAGGAAAAGCCTTTTTTTGAGAGAATACTAAAAACATAACAAACCAAGGCAACAAAAATAGTCCACCAAGGCAGTATATGTGATGAAGCTATAAAAAATGAACTAATGCTGATAATGTATAAGTAGTTGGAGTAATTGGTTATAGTAACAATAGAAGTTATTGGTTACAGACATATTAGGAATACAAATAGTATTTCTAGTAATGGGGGTTTAGTATTTAAAAATAGGGGTTTAGGAATAAAAATAGAATTTCTAGTAATTACTATACAGTAGTAATAGTAATAAAATAACATAAATAAAAAAAATAATTAAAAAACATGTGAAGGGTGGGAGTCTGAACACTGTATCTAGGCCACCACTCATTTTTACTAGTTATTATATATTGTAGTAGTCAGTGTTTAGTTGTATATAGTATTAATAGATTTATAGCTAAGAGTAATATAAATAGTAATCCATTTATCTGGGAGTAACATGACTATAGTATTAGATGTATTAGTTATACAACTAATACTAATTATCAATCAATTACACTGACGTTTGTAATTGCATGTATATGTTTACTACAAATAAACTATATATTATTATTATTATTATAGTAAATATATTAATAGGAACAATAAAATGGTAATACACGAAATATAAATATTTAAAATGGCTGAAGATTCAAAGAAAATTATGATCGTCGAACATTTATTGCGTTCAATCAACGTATAATAAATTCGCGATCTATTTTATAATTCTTGCCCAAAATCTCATAAAATCAATTCTTTTAAAATTAAATAAAATAATAACAGTAAAGACTCACTTCAATATATAGTATGATCCGCTCTGCATGAAGCCTGAAGGTCAACTGAACTGATTAGAGACGTCAGTGCCTTCGTGATATATGTGCTACCCCCACCATCATCTTAACAACCGTCGTAACAAATGAACAAATTTAATAATTATATTAACAATTAATTAATTAACATTATAATAATTTAACAATAATTATATAATAATTACAATTATAATTATTTATTAACTACTTTATATCAAAGAGGGATGTACTGTACATTGGTGACGTCATTTTTTAGATTCTTCATAATAATTATAATAATTTCACGGAATAAAACATTATTTTTTCGACCGTTTTGTCTTAATTTAAGTAAAGAATTTTAAAAAAGTTGTAATTATAATCTATCGCATATATTCTTTAATTATCTGTGTTGTATAAAAATATTTAATGTGACGTCACTGAAAAATTCCCGCCATTTGTAAGGTAGATTATAAATATGTCTTCGATAGGGTTTGTGTTTGTTTGTATGTTTTCAATAGGGTGTTTTTGGGTGGATAGAGGTGGCCAGGGGCGGACTGGCCATTGAGGACGAGGGCGGCGGCCCTCCTTGGGCCCTCAGCTAAAAATAAACTTAAAGAAAAAACAATGAAAATGAAAAAAATGATTAACATATTTGATATTCGACATATCCATAACACAAGAGTCAAAGGGGCCCAATACTCTAAGGTAGGGCCAACAGAGCTCCTAGAAACATATGTTATAAAGTACTTAAAGAAATTCTCAATTTTTCCTAAATTTAATTCCTTGAAGGCCCCCATTTTTTATAATTGGACCTTTAAAGGTCCCAAACAGAAGACTAGGGCTCAAGGAGCCCTTAACATACTTGATCAATGTAAAATAGATAAGTATGTAAAATACATAACTATACTAAAGATAATATAAAACTTCATAACTTGCTACAATTACCATCTAAAGAAGGTTGCCTCTTAGGAGTGGTTACTCCTTCTTAGGAAACCTTCTTTAATTGGTTACTCCCCTTGGTTAAGAAGCAATATCTTTGTCTTTCCCCTTAATCTAACCCCACCAAAAGCCCTGCTTTTCTACATCCCCAGGAAAGCGCATATAATGAGATAAAATATATGAAGATTAGCAATAAAATAAAAAAACTAAAGGAGTTACTAAAAAAGAGAGTAACCAGTGTGATCTGTCAAAGGGGAGTAACAATCTAAAGAAGGTTACATTGATAAAAAAAGCAGTATATTACTCCCCTAAAAAGAAGTAACTATCAAAAGAGGTGCCCTAGAATGGTTCCAAGGGGAAGACTAGACTTTTAAAGGGTTCTAGGGAGAAGACTAGACTTTAGTAGGGATCCAGGGGGTAGACTAGACTCTAGTAGGGATCCAGGGGGAAGACTAGATTCTAGTAGGGATCCAAGACTAGAACTTTTTACACAATTCTTGAGCAGGTATAAGTACCGTTATGGTACCCACTGGAAACACTTCTAGACTTCTTATCACTGTGTTTTTTACTTAAGTCCTTCCTCTAATAATTAGTCTCTTTGGAGAAGATATAACAGTCCTTATCATTCCCTGGGTAGCTTGCCCATAAATTATTTGCATTATAAATATTTGTTTTGATAGGGGTTGTAGATGGGTGGGGAGTCTCTAGCCTCTTATTTATAAATAGTTCATTTTAAAAATGTTCTTAAAATAAGTAGTGGATTTGCCGTTTGTATGTGCACTGACTGATCTACTGATCTGTTAAGCGTATTTGATACTATTGTACTAATTGTTCTAATACAACTTATAAATCTTACCAAAAACCACTTATGTTGTAAAATACTCCCCGCCAAGTCTTTGGTCCGCATAAGCATGGAAATCAACTTTTCTGTCCCGCTAAGTCATGTCCCGTATTGGGTGGAGACTGTCATAAGCGTTTCAAAGTGAAGTTGCTAGGTTGGCAATAGTTAAGGGCCCTATTTACATTTAGAGGCAATCATCAGCTTCTTCTCCAAGGCGGCAAGCCAGCGGTGTGAACGAGTTTTATATTTTCTTTTGCTATATTTTGAGATTTTAAACAATTCAGTATTTCATGGAGAGTTCATAACAGAGTTTAGCAGTTGTCATATTTGCAGCAGTTTTACTTACGTGCATAGATCCAGGAATATACAAAAGAAATGAATGAATAAATGAAACGATAAGGGTACGATATAATCCGGCACTATACCTTATATATTCTACCTCTAAAGATGATTCACTTTTCTGGCACGCCGCCAAGGAGAAGAAGCTGATGATTGCCTCTAAATGTAAATAGGGCCCTTAACTAATGCCAACCTAGCAAATTCACTTTGAAACGCTTATGATAGTCTCCACCCAATACGGGACATGACTTGGCGGGACAGAAAAGTTGATTTCCATGCTTATGCGGACCAAAGACTTGGCGGGTAGTATTTTACAACATAAGTGGTTTTTGGTAAGATATCATGATTTTTTGTACGGCTCCTGTTTATGTAAAAACAGAAGTAAACATAATATGTATAGTAAATAAAGCTGTAAAGAGTGTAAGGTATTGTATATGACACTCTCAAGCTTTGTTTTCTGCGGCGCTTACAACATAGGATTCAGAAAATATCCAAAAGTCCTCTAACACCAAAATCCATTCATTAGTAAAAAATGCAGATGGGTCAATTTATATAAAAGTAGCGTTCGCTAGCTTAGTTTCTAGCTCCATGTTTAGCACAGGAATGTCGAATTTAAGATTTTATCAAGTAGGAATACAAAGCATAATAAAAATTCAAAAAGTCACCACATATCAAAATATGTTCAGTAGTTTAGGCTGTAGGTTAGTTTTTCGCTCCGCGTTATGCGTAGGAACGTCGAATTTGAGATTTTATGAGGTAGGAATACACACTAGCATAAGAAGGATCTAAAAAGTCCTGACACATCCAAATCCGTTCAGTAGTTGAGGCAGTAGGTGCATCAATGTATTAAACTATCGTTTGCTAACTTGGTTTTTCGCTCTGCGTTCAGCGTAGGAATGTGGAATTTGAGATTTTAATAGGTGGAATGCACACGAGCATACGACGAATCCAAAAAGTCCTCACACATCCAAATCCGTTCAGTAGTTTAGGCTGTAGGTATGAAAAATATAAAACTATCGTTCGCTAGCTTAGTTTTTCGCTCTGCGTTTAGGGTAAGAACGTCGAATTTGAGATTTCATGAGGTAGGAATGCACAAGACGAATCTAAAAAGTCCTTACACATCAAAATCTGGTCAGTAGGGGCTTCAATGTATAAAAGTACCGTTCGCTAGCTTAGTTGTCGAATTTGAGATTTTATGAGTTAGGAATGCACACGAGCATGAGACGAATCCAAAAAGTCCTCAAATGTCAAAATCCGTTCAGTAGTTTAGGCTGTAGGTGCGTCAACAAAAAATGCTGGAAGAATAAGAATAAGAAGTCGTCAAAAATGTCATTTTAAACCTCCCTTTTCTCCACTTCTGCTAGGCCGATTTGGATGATTTTTTTTAATTTTTGATCTACAAGGCGCGCTCTTTCAAGATATTAAAATATTATTTATGTACCTATAACCGCTTTTACGCAACAGACCCTCAAAAACCATACTTTGTTGGGTACAGTATAATATACACTGGCAGCTTAAGTAAATTTTTGAAATTTACTGACTAACCAGGGTATTTTTACTATTATTCTTGACTTGGCGGGGCGGATCGCTGCTGCGATCCTAAATATGTCCACTATGTTTTGTTAATAAACTTATAAACTCTGAATACTATTTATGTTTTATGATTAGCACCCTAATATCTTTCAGACTTAACTAGGCCAGGATTCCTAGTCAAAGAAATCCCCTTTTTTTGCCAGTCCCAGTTCCGAACTGGCAATCCGGTGTTAATCTCACGGCTAAATATCTAGGAATTCATGAGATGACTAGACAAATGGCTCCCGGAGGTTAACTTGCTATATCGCTGTTACCTCTTGATATAGTCACTCGTCTATGACCCCCTTTAACTTGCTATATCCCTGTTACTTCTTAATATAGTCACTCCCCTATGACTCCTTCAACTTGCTATATCCTGATAGTTCTTTATATTGTAACCCTCTAATGACCTCCTTCAACTTGCTATATCCCTGTTACTTTATTATATTGTAACTCCTTCATGCCTCCTTCATCTTGCTATATCCCTGATACTTCTTTATATTGTAACTTCCCTATGACCCCCTTTAACTTGCTATATCCCTGTTACCTCTTTATATAGTCACTTGTTTATGACCTCTTCAACTTGCTATATCCTGTTACTTCTTAATATAGTCACACCCCTATGACCTCCTTCAACTTGTTATATCCCTGTTACTTCTTTATATTGTAACTCTTCTATGACCTCCTTCAACTTGCTATATCCCTGTTACTTCTTTATATTGTGACCCTCTAATGACCTCCTTCAACCTGCTATATCCCTGTTACTTCATTATATTGTAACTCTTTCATGCCTCCTTCAACTTGCTATATCCCTGTTACCTCTTTATATAGTCACTCGTCTATGACCCTCTTCAACTTGCTATATCCTTGTTACCTTTTTGTATAGTCACTCCCCTATGATCTCCTTATACTTGCTTTATCCCTGTTACTTCCCTAATTTTATAGTCACTCCCCTGTTACCTCCTTTAACTTGCTATATCACTTATAGTTCTTTATATAGTCATTACTCGTTGACCTCCATTAACTTGCTTTATCTCTGTTTTACTTTTTTTTATATTAACTCCTCTATGAGCTCCTTTAAATTGCTTCATTCCTGTTACTTTTTTTTATAGTCACTCCCCTATGAGCTCCTTCAACATGCTATATCCCTATTACTTTTTTATATTGTAACTCCCTAATGACCTCCTTCAACTTGCTATATCCCTTATACCTCTTTATATAGTCACTCCTCTATGACCTCCTTTAGCTTGCTATATCCCTGTTACTTCTAAAGAGGTATCAGGGATATAGCCAGTGAAAGGTGGTCACAGGGATATAGCAATTTAAAGGAGGTCATATAAGAGTTACTATATAAAGAAGTAACAGGGATATAGCAAGTTGAAGGAGGTCATAGAGGAGTTACAATATAAAGAAGTAACAGGGATATAACAATTTGAAGGAGGTCATAGGGGATTGACTATAAAAAAAATGAACAGGGATATAGTAAGTTGAAGGAGGTCATATGGGAGTAACAATATAAAGAAGTAACAGGGATATAACACGTTAAAGGAGATCATAGGGTAGTGACTAGAGGTAACAAGGATATAGGAAGTTGAAGAAGGTCATAGGGTAGTGACAATATAAAGAAATAACAGGGATATAGCAAGGTGAAAGAGGTCATAGGGGAGTGACTATATACAGAAGTAACAGGGATATAGCAACTTGAAGGATCTCATAGGGGAGTGACAATATAAAGAAGTAACAGGGATATAGCAAGTTGAAGCAGGTTATAGAGGAGTTAATATATAAAGAAATAAAACAGGGATAAAGCAAGTTGAAGGAGGTAATAGTGCAGTGACTATAAAATAAAGAAAGTAACAGGGATATAGCAAGTTGAAGGAGGTCATAGGGGAGTGACTATATACAGAATAACAGGGATATAGCAAGCTTAAGGAGGACATAGGGGTGTGACTATATTAAGAAGTAGCAGGGATATAGCATGTATCTTCCCTATGACCTTTTTTAACTTGCTATATCCCTGTTACTTCTTTATATTGTAACTTCCTAATGACCTCCTTCAACTTGCTATATCCCTGTCACTTTTTTATATTGTATCTTCCCTATGACCTCTTTTAACTTGCTATATTCCTGTTTCTTCTTTATATAGTCAATCCGCTATGACCTCCTTCAACTTGCTATATTCCTGTTACTTCTTTATATTGTAACTCTCCTATGACCTTTTTCAACTTGCTATATCTCTGTTACTCCCATTTATAGTCACTCCTCTATGACCTCCTTTAACTTGTTATATCCCTGTTACTTCTTTATATTGTATCTCCCCTATGACCTCCTTCAACTTGCTATATTTCTGTTACTTCTTTATATTGTATCTTCCCTTAAATTGCTATATTCCTGTTTCTTCTTTATATAGTCAATCCCCTATGACCTCCTTCAACTTACTATTTACCTGTTACTTCTTTATATAGTCACTCCTCTATGACCTCCTTCAACTTGCTATATCCCTGTTACTTCTTTATATAGTCAATCTCGTGTGACCTCCTTTAACTGGCTCTATCCCTGTTACTTTTTTTTATAGTCATTCCCTTATGACCTCCTTCATCTTGCTATATCCCTGATACTTCTTTATATAGTTATTTCCCTATGACCTTCTTCAACTTGCTATATCCTTGTTACTTCTTTAACTATATAAAGAAGTAACAGGGATATTGCAAGTTTAAGGAGGTCATAGGGAAGTGAGAATATAAAAAGTAACTAGGATATAGCAAGTTGGAGGAGGTCATAGAGGAGTGACTATACAAGGAACTAACAGGGATATAGCAAGTTAAAGGAGGTCATAAAGGAGTGACTATAAAATAAAGAAGTAACAGGGATAAAGCAAGTTGAAGGAGTCATAGAGGAGTGACTTACAAGGAACTAACAGGGATATAGCAAGTTAAAGGAGGTCATAGGGGATGACTATATAAAGAAGTAACAGGGATAATAACACGTTAAAGGAGATCATAGGGTAGTGACTAGAGGTAACAAGGATATAGGAAGTTGAAGAAGGTCATAGGGTAGTGACAATATAAAGAAATAACAGGGATATAGCAAGGTGAAAGAGGTCATAGGGGAGTGACTTATACAGAAGTAACAGGATATACAAGTGAAGGATTCATAGGGGAGTGACAATATAAAATTAACAGGGATATTAGCAAGTTGAAGCAGGTTAATAGAGGAGTTAATATATAAAGAAATAAAACAGGGATAAAGCAAGTTGAAGGAAGTAATCAGTGCAGTGACTATATAAAATAAAGAAAGTAACAGGGATATAGCAAGTTGAAGGAGGTCATAGGGTAGTGACTATATAAAGAAGTAACAGGGATATAGCAAGTTGAAAGAGGGTCATAAGGGGAGTGACTATTACAGAATAACAGGATATAGCAAGCTTAAGAGGACATAGGGGTGTGATTATATTAAGAAGTAGCAGGGATATAGCATGTATCTTCCCTATGACCTTTTTTAACTGCTATATCCTGTTACTTCTTTATATTGTAACTTCCTAATGACCTCCTTCAACTTGCTATATCCCTGTTACTTTTTTATATTGTATCTTCCCTATGACCTCTTTTAACTTGCTATATTCCTGTTTCTTCTTTATATAGTCAATCCCCTATGACCTCCTTCAACTTGCTATATTCCTGTTACTTCTTTATATTGTAACTCTCCTATGACCTTTTTCAACTTGCTATATCTCTGTTACTCCCATTTATAGTCACTCCTCTATGACCTCCTTTAACTTGTTATATTGCTGTTACTTCTTTATATTGTATCTCCCCTATGACCTCCTTCAACTTGCTATATCCCTGTTACTTCTTTATATTGTATCTTCCCTATGACCTCTCTTATATTGCTATATTCCTGTTTCTTCTTTATATAGTCAATCCCCTATGACCTCCTTCAACTTACTATTTACCTGTTACTTCTTTATATAGTCACTCCTCTATGACCTCTTCAACTTGCTATATCCTGTTACTTCTTTATATAGTCAATCTCCTGTGACCTCCTTTAACTGGCTCTATCCCTGTTACTTTTTTTTATAGTCATTCCCTTATGACCTCCTTCATCTTGCTATATCCCTGATACTTCTTTATATAGTTATTTCCCTATGACCTTCTTCAACTTGCTATATCCTTTACTTCTTTAACTATTAAAGAAGTAACAGGGATATTGCAAGTTTAAGGAGGTCATAGGGAAGTGAGAAATATAAAAAGTACTAGGATATAGCAAGTTGGAGGAGGTCATAAGAGGAGTGACTATACAAGGAACTAACAGGGATATAGAAGTTAAAGGAGGTCATAGGGGAGTGACTATAAAATAAAAGAAGTAACAGGGATAAAGCAAGTTGAAGGAGGTCATAGAGGAGTGACTATACAAGGAACTAACAGGGATTAGCAAGTTAAAGGAGGTCAATAGGAGTGACTATATAAAAGTAAAAGGATATAGAAAGTTGAAGGAGGTCATAGGGGAGTGACTATATAAAGAGGTAACAGGGATATAGCAAGTTGAAGGAGGTCATAGAAGAGTTACAATATAAAGAAGTAACAGAGATATAGCAAGTAGGTCATATGACCTTCTTTAACTTAATATATCCCTTTTTTACTTGCTTATTTATTAACTCCTCTATGAGCTCCTTCAAATTGCTTTATTCCTGTTACTTTTTTATATAGTCACTCCCCTATGACCTCCTTCAACTTGCTATATTCCTGTTACTTCTTTATATAGTTACTTCTTTATTAAGGGTCAGAAATGTTCCTTAATGCGTCATCCCCTTAATTCAAGATCCTTGGTTTCTTTTCTTCTTTAAGAGACAGGTAAAACCTAACCTAAAGAATAATTACACTAAGTTTTGTTTCAATAAGGCAAGCATATCTACGAGTTTTGATAGATCATGAAAGTTAAGCAGCATCGAGTGAGGTCAGTGCCTGGATGACTGCTAGCTAAAGTAAAATATAAACCAAGTAGGGAAAGAAACACAATTTTAGTCAGACCTAGCACGTAGTTTACATTTTGTGCACCTGGGAGTTGGCTCAAATTTGCACCCATAGGAAAATTTGTACCATAGCCATCTTGTTTTACCCTTATAAATGTAAACATTTTACGGTACTCAACTTAGTACATTGCAAGTGCACAAATTAACTTATTACATTTTCACAAGTAATATTTATTTTTTCCATCTTCAAATATTAATTGTAATTAATAGTTTAACAACTATTTACCTAAAACTTCTGAATATAAAAAAAGGAATCGTAATTTTAAGTTACATTTAAGGCAATAAATACACTGTCGTCAGTATGTCCTTTAAAATCTTAATAAAACTATGAATATACTAGAAATAGAATAGAATTATATTTACAATCATTAAGAGTAATTTAAAATCATTAAGAGTAATTTACAATCATTAAGAGTAATTTACAATTATTAAGAGTAATTTACAATCATTAAGAGTAATTTACAACCATTAAGAGTAATTACAATCATTAAGAGTAATTTACAATCATTAAGAGTAATTTACAATCATTAAGAGTAATTTTCAATAGGTTTAGTCAATAGACAGTATATACAAGTAATTTAAACAATTTTATATCCAGACGGTGTATAATGCAAAGTTTATTGACTAGTTTTTAGATTGTAAAGACTTTTTACTCCCAAGGGATAAAAAATGTTTCCTATAATTGGGTTATTTCAGCCAGTTATATTAATTTCTGTAATTTTTCTGGGGGAGGGGGGTGGCACTCCCAATATTAATTTATAAGGGAGAGCCGACTAAAAAAATGTTTACAGGCTAAAATCTATTTCAGGGCAAAAGAAGTTGTTAGGACCAATAAAAATTTATTTGATTTTTTTGGGGGCAGCACACCAAAAATTTACAATAGGGAGCCGACCAAAACATTTTTTTATTGGCTCAAAATCCGTTTCAGAACAAAAGTTGTTTGGAATAATAACATTTTTTTAAATTCTTTTGGAGGCAGCACCCCCTAAATTTATAAGAGGGTTCCACCCAAAAAAATAGATTAAATAATACAAAACGGATTAAAATAAAATCAATGTCTGGAGATAAAATCTTGTATGCACCTTGGGAGTAAATTCCCCTCACAATTACCTTCCTCGGATTTGCCTCGGGAGTTAAACATATAAATCACTCGGGTTCGCCTCGGGAGTTAAATACTTTGGTTCCCTCGGCTTACACCTCAGGAACCAACTAACTGCTCAAGGAAATAATAGCATTCTTCTTTCCCTTGGTGCATAAATAATGTGTATTTTCCCAACAGTTAAAAATCCATCCATACACATGCCACCTTTTACCATAAAAACGGAGCTCTCTCTCTAAGTATTTTGACAGAAAATTTAGACCATTCGTCGGAAGATATCCATAGTTCATGGGATGACTCGAGACAAGCCATGATACAAGCTCCTTTCCATGCAGTCATGGTTGGATCCATATCCTTGCTACCCATAACTATGTCTGTCTGCTCACCTGCACAATACGTAATAAAAATACTACTTAATTGATTAATGACGGCATTACATTTATCACCGTTATCATCACTGGTGATGACTACATCACCGTCATCATGACTGGTAATGACGACATCACATACATCACCGCCATCATCACTGATGATGACTACATCACCGTCATCATCACTGGTAATGACAACATCACATACATCACCGTCATCATCACTGGCAATGATATCACATACATCACCGTCATCATCACTGGTAATCATATCACATACTTCACCGTCATCATCACAGATCCTACTCTCGACCAATGCTCTGTCCACAGTAACCAGCGTGTCTACAGGTAAGTATTTATTCAATTTTCTAAATATAAAGACATTCTTGGATAGTTTTCTCTATAATAGTTGTATCGCCCTTCCATGTAAGTTTTTGATCTATAACTACACCTAGAAAATTAAAACTATCTTGCTTACTATTTAATTTTAAGCTTAATACTAATTTCTGTTTTTTTCATTATTTATGGAGAATTTGTTGGCAGTCATCCATTCTTCGGCACTTGGGGCACCGTTATAGAAAAGGAACCCCCAATCAAAACTGAATTAAACATGAAAAACTAAAGACATTCAATCTCTAACGGGACAAAATGTGGAAATTTGGGGTTTTGGATGGGGACAATATTATTTTAATATAAATAGAAGGGGGCCATATTCTATAAAAGGTCACATAAGGGGCACATCATAGAAAAAGGACCCTACAATCAAGGAGGTTTTGAGTGAATTCTTCCTCTAAATATTGTTAAAGGAAGCAATACAAAGGTATTTTACCTTAAATTCTCAAATCTAATTTTGTTACGGTAGAATTTAAGGTATAATTAGAGGGGGTCCCTTTTCTATAAAAGTACCCATTCAGCTTCGTCCCCAGCTTTCCTCAAAATATGAGCATCCTTGTGCGAATGGATGGTGTTAGTATCATCCGCATACGTGATTAATAATTCTTTGACTATATTAACTCTTTTAGCAAAGGCAACCTTTGCTTTTTGTTTCAGGTGTCTGAGGTTGGTAAATATATGATTAATTATATTATTGGTAATTATATTTTTATGAGTACGTAAAAAATAACAGGAAAAAAGTACACCGAAAAAAATATTGAGCCCAACGATAGCACTACCTAATAAGAAGTTTCAAAATAATTTAATGCACTTCTTAAGTGATGTAAATCAAAGGCAGGGGCATTTTAGGAAAATTAAATCTAGAGTTTAGGTTGTAATTTTGAGGAAATTAAATCTAGAGTTTAGGTTGTAATTTTGAGGAAAATGTAAATCTAGAGTTTAGGTTGTAATTTTGGGAAATTAAATCTATGTTTAGGTAAATTTTTTTTTGAAAAAAAATTAAATCTTAATTTTAGGTTGAGGAAAATTAAATCTAGAGTTTAGGTTGTAATTTTGAGGAAAATTAAATCTAGAGTTTAGTTGTAATTTGAGGAAAATAATCTAGAGTTTAGGTTGTAATAATGACTATATTTCGCCTTCTCCTCAAGACATACTCATGTCTCTTAGTAATTACATCGATAAATCAGTTTTCACAAAGACAAATAATAAAGCTTTATTATTTGTCTTTGTTATATGTATCCATAACTGTATTTAGTGCTTTAGCTATGTAGTTGTTTTTTAATTTTTAACAATAGCCTTTGGCTTACTTAAAACTGATTATCGATGTAATTACTAGAGGACATGAGTATGCCTGAGGAGAAGGCGAAATATAGTCATTATTACACCTAAAACTCTAGATTTTTATTTTCCTCAAAAGTGCCCTACTTTATCATCCCAATATAATGAGGAACAATAAGGAGGATTTAACTCTATTCTAAGTGATAATAATTTTTACTTAGAAAAACCAATTTTTAAGTAACAATATTTTTAATAACTTAAGAGCTCTTTAGGACTGTTTTAAATTGTGATAATCAATTAAAATTAACAAAGACTTCAGTCTTTTTTTATTAAAATTTTATTGAAATAAATTGACAAAGAGCTTTCGCCAGGGATCCTGAGCTTCTTCAGTTCTTAAATTACAAAGTTAGAAAGTTTGAAAAATTAATAAAATTTTGAATGTTTTTTATGTCAGTGTCTAACTAAATAAATAACTAAATAAATAAATAAATAAATAAATCCAAGCATACACAGGAGAGACCTCTCAACTATTCAAAAAAAGACTTGACACACATAACAACCAAATACTTGACAACTCTAACATAACGGTCTTATCAGAACATATGACAAAACATGACTACCCACCAGAAAAAAACTGCCTTATACTCATACAGAAACCACATACAGACAAAAGGAAATTTTTAGAAATGCTCTATATAAAAGCTGACAAAGGACAGTATGAACAAAAAACAAGACATTAAAAATCTTAGCAGTATTTATTATAATATTTATCTTAACATCTTACTTTTTCCTTTACCTTTTTCTAATTTCTTTTAAAATTTATTTCCTTAGTTAGACACGTGACATAAAAAACATTCAAAATTTTATTAATTTTCAAACTTTCTCATTTTGTCATTTTAAGAACTGAAGAAGCTCAGGATCCCTGGGCGAAAGCTCTTCGTCAATTTATTTTTAATAAATTTTAATAAAAATAGGACTGAAGTCTTCATTAATTTAATTGATATAACAATATTTTTATTTTATTTAGTAAAATTTGGATCTTAGCAAATGATAACTTTTGAGAAGAGCAAAAAAATGTTAATATGCGTATCTGTTCAAATAAATATATTATTATTATTACTCTTAGGAATAAACATACCTGTCCTATAATTGAAGGGTATCTGTAGTGAAATCTTATTGTTCAGCCACGTTGATATACCGGTGAATTTAATACCCCCTCCCACGATGAGAATACTGGAATACATCTTCCTTTTCATTTCATCTGTTCCTATCAATAATAGCAAAACATAGAGATATATTACTAGAGGAGGTATATCCTCATAGGTGTCAGCAAGATTTTTTCCAAGGGGGAGAGTCAATGCTGCAAAGTTAATTTTATTAATAATAGCCAAACATAGAGATATATTACTAGAGAAGGTATATTCTCATGGGCGTCTGCAAGATTTTTTCCTTTCTTAATGATTTGTAATAGAAAATAAACTAATAGAAACTTATTTTTATACAATTTACTTAGCTACAAACTTTATTTGATAGAATTTTTGATATTTTGTATTCTTACCAAGATATCAACAAAAACATGGAGAACGGGCTATGTTTTCGTCCACTACGATTGCACCTGTGGTTCAAAGTTATGGGACTTTTTTTGGAGTATCCCTAAACATGAGTTAGACGTAACAAAACAGAGTGGGACATGACATTATGTCGAGCCATCAAGTATGACGATTGTCGAATGATGGAACAGTTCCCAGATGTAGCATTGCATTTTGCTTGTTACATTCCCTTGGTGTCTCTCTCACAATTATATTGTGTCAGCTATTCATGTTTTGCAAAACTCGGTAGTATCAAAATAATATATATCCCTAAACATGTCCAAACAGATTCCCAAAATAAAAGTTTAACTATTTTAAAATTTCCAATTATATTCTTATAAAACTTACAATCTTAAACCTTCAGGAGAGAAGAGCTCAGGATAAATATGTATATCTTGAATTATTTGAGTTCAGGCTTAACTCTTAAGTACTAATTCCGTAATGATAAGTTCAATTTTATAAAGTATGAAAGCCTTATGGAGGTTAGAAACCCTATCGAACTTAAGGTCTTTTTTGTATGTTTATTTTCTTTTAAATACAATTTATTTCATTTCTATTGGTTTTAAATTATGAAACCGATGTTTAAAATAGTGTGTTTAATGTGTCATATAAGTTTTACATCAACCTATATGGAAATTTGGACTAGAGCCTGGTGTTGGTTCATCTCCCCACCCTACAACGTAGGCAAAAGAACCTGGCGCCTTATTTTTATCAAAACCAAACTCTATACTTGATTTTATAGAATGCTTAGGCCTCTGGTAAGTTCAGAAAAGTCTTAAAGAGACTTGGTAGTTTGCCCACCCCACTACCAACTGAGCTGGGCTTAATTAACTGTTATAATGTGTACTGGTGTTATGGTTTTCCTGGTGTCATGTACTGGAGTTATAGTTTTCTTGGTGTCATGTACTGGTGTTATGGTTTTCCTGGTGTCATGTACTGGTGTTGTGGTTCTCCTGGTGTTATGTACTGGTCTTATGGTTTTCCGGGTGTAATGTACTGGTGTTTTATTGTTTTTTCATTTTCTGTTTTTGTGTCAAGTGTTGGTTTAAGAACAGAAAAAGTTTAAACCACTTTATTTGTCGAGAGCTCGAGTGTTGACCTGCCTGCTAATGAAGACGATAAGCCGAAACCGGTCCAGGGATATTTATACCCAACAGCAAGTTTCAACAACTAATTCTTCAACTCGCGTTAAATGTAACCTCTTTAATTTTAAACTGTACTATCAGCAAACATTTTTTTTTTTTTTAATAATTGACTAACCTAATTATTACCACATCTATGAATATGAATAGATTGAAGAATGGCTTGATCTATACTGAGAAGTTGGGTGATGTTAAACTCAACATCTTGAGTCGTAGGTCCAGTGCCATCTATATCAACGTAATCTTCATCTTGTATGTTTGATATATTCAGATTTGATTCGTTACCGACCGTAACTCCTCCAATGGCATCATCAACCTTTGTGGTCTTCCGCTGTTAAAGAAAAATTATGACGCTTAACAATACGGGGCTTTCATATTAACAACAACTTTAATTATGGTTACACAGTTATCTGCATAGAGATATAATACTTAGGAATAAATACATAATATCACGAAGAGCACTACTGATAACAACGAAAGACGGTTCACTGGTGCACCTAAGTAATGCTGCCACCCTAACATCACAATTTTCTGCAAAAAAAGTTGGCAATACTTTCCGGTTGCTGAATATTATGTTCTTTAATTAATTATGATTATTAATTCATAAAATACTTATATAAATATCAGTGCCTTAATATTTAAGCATTTTAAATTGTAGTTTAAACGTATGTTAATAAAATTACATTAAAAGGTAGTCCCTCGTCACTAATGTAGATTCTTGTATTCCGCCACCCTCTTGCCATCCTAGACCCGGTTTTATTAAATACTCAGCAGTGTTGTAAGTTATTATATTTGTCTTTACGTCTTTCTTTATTAATGGATATTTATGACACATATTTAAAATAATGTTTTGTTGTTAGGGTGGTTCCCCTACTTAAGACTACCAGGTCAACCGGCTTTCGTGTTATCAGTGGAATTACATTGTCTTTACGGTCATATGCTCCTTCTATATTAGTATTATTCTAAGGATATATACTAGAGGGGGCATATCCTATATCAATACATTGACGAGAGGCCTGAAACTTTTGGTTCTCAGGGGCTCTGTGTAACCTCAATGAAACTTGTTTTAAGAGTGAGTTAAGGTTAAGAAATAATTTTTTACAGAACAATTTGGTTTGAAGTAGTAAATAATGATTCACATTTTGAATCTACCTTGAGATTACATGTACTTGAAAAGACCCAACGCTCTAACTAACTGAGCCAGTGAAAACTTTACTATAGGAAGAGGTCTTCATGTTGAAAACCTCCCTAATATTTATATCACCTCTCAAGAACCAGCTTCTACCTCTCATTTTTCAGGAGAAAGTAACATCATTAGGCCTGCTATTTAGCAATAAAAAACCAAGTGACCTGACTGCAAGAATTTGAAACTTAGCGCTACCTTGAAACTACATGTACTTGAAAGACCCACGCTCAACCCAATGAGCCAGTGAACACTTTACTATAGGAAGAGGTCTTCATGTTGAAAACCTCCTAATATTCATTCAACCTCTCAAGAACCAGCTCTGCTCTCATTTTGAGGAGAAAAGTA